>VZTY01011092.1:578437-760804 GCA_013400935.1 Turnix velox
AAGGTCCCTTCCAACCCAAACTATTCTATGATTCTATGATTCTATGATTCTATGATTCTATGATTCTATGATTCTATGATTCTATTCTGGGAGTGGGGGGGAAATGTTTTAATTGAACAAAGCTTATAACCCCATACCACATTACCATAAACCATCCTTGTCAGCATACACTGTACTAACCTGTAGCAATGTCACAGGAAGGGGGCCTTAACTTCTGTTGATTAGATTTCATTCAATGTGGTAGAAAGTGCAAGAAACCCAGACAATGAACCAGTGAATATCTGAAGGTAATTTACCTGTCTATGTGGTAAGACTCCTGAACTTGATGCAAAACAACATCAAGCAAAGCCACTCCAGCAGCAGCAGTTCTGTTACATCAGCCAAATGCTTAGGCTGGGCCGAGCAATATCCCTCAAGATAAACGTCTTGAGTTCAAGTCAATATTCTTTGTTTATCATGGAAAGCAGCTTTAATTCTGAGGAACATTTTCAGTGTGTTTGTGGTATTATGATCACTTTGAAAGGGCTGTAGGTAGCACACTCAAGTTTTGGCAGACTTAAAAATTGAAAGAAAGTAATATGAGACTTTTCTTATCAAGCAGTTATTCGCATACTCAGCAGTGGCATGAACGCTGCTTGAACTGCCTGAATTCTGCTTTGTTATTTTTTTAATGTTTTAACTAACATTTACATTGAATATTTTATTATTTTCTCTGTATTATTCTCTACATGAGAATTAGCCCAGAGCACTGGTGTCTGTGGTACACACTGCTTTTAGAGACATTACACTGTCTGCAGCTATTTTCAGGCAATCTAACCAAGGGAAGAAGCAACAGTGAAAGATTAAAGAGAACATGAATGAGAAGATAAGTGCCAAGACTGTGCATAACACTTACCTTACCTGGGCACCAGACAACTCCTTAACAGCTTCTTGATAGTTAATCTGTAAACTGCATGTTCTTCTGTGTCATTAAAGAAATAAAGATTAGTATTTTTTAATGATCCCATTGCTCTCCCATTTCTCAAATACTGACAAATAAGTTTCACATTGAAAAATGTCCTTCTTGTAGGACAAGCAGAGAGGTACTGGAGGTAGAGGAATGAACACAGGTACAATTGCATTGAACTGTGATAGGAAGGGTTCTAGGCTGCCCATAGAGCTCCCAGTAAATCTCTCTCTGTAGGTACTTTTTAATTTTAAGAAAATCAGAACACCAGCACTTGCTAGCAGGATGATTTCCTAGACTAAACTTTACACATTTTGGCCTGCATACATTCATTAGCCAATTTGTATGGTGTTTACTAACTTCACATCAGACATTCCCCACTTTCATGCCTGGTTAAAACCGCAGTGGTTCACATGCACCCTGTGGTTGCACAAACCACTTCCCCTTCCATGTGCAGTGACAGCAGATGTATTCATAGAAGTGTTCTAGTAGGAACTTCCATGGGTCATAGCTTAATCCCCATTGATTTGTGCCAAAGAAATGCAACGACAGGGCTGTGTCCTTTTTCAAAGACTGCAGTTTTGTCCTGCTCCCATTACTTACTACAAATGGGAAATACGTATTAAACTGAGGCTCCACTCCTTTTGTTAGGCTGGAATCCCTGACTTTGCAGTTTCATGAGCTTGTGACTAGATGAAAGCCACAGTTCTCTGGGACAAACAGAACATAAAGTGCCATTGTAGGGCTGGATCTAACTACCATCAAAGACTATGGCAGCATTTCCATTGACTTCAAATACACCCAAAAACTAAAGATCGAGTGAAAAAGACTTGCAAGTTATTTTGGTTCTAAAGTGTATTCTGTTCCTACTGGTAGCTGCTGCTTTATTAAACACACTGACTATCCATTGCCACAGTGCACAGAGATGACACCACGTGTCACAGAAATACGAGGGTATTAACTGGTTAAACTGGAATGTAAAGTGACAGCATGACATAATGCTTGAATACTGCCTTCTCAGGCTGCTTCACTGCTTTTCAGAAGCAGTCATGCATAAAAGAGATGTGAAACCCTACCATTAGATGCAAGTGGCAGCCCGCTCACCTTGTCAACGTAGCTTCAGTGCTGCACTCCTGTGAATCAAAGTCTAGGGCAGGATACTATTCCCAATATATCACTGGCCATAGAGTCTGGTAATAAGCCATAATACTGGTAATAAGTCATGTATTATTTCAGCTATTTTGTCATTCATACAGAAAGACAGAATTGATGAACTTGCCGACCTCATGAAGCAGCAGTCAGTGGAATGCAACACATTATTTTAGGGTGATCACTGACAGACTAATCATCTGTTTCAATTACAACTGTTGATTACTTGCAAGATGTTTCATAAGTTCATTAGCTCAATAATATAGATTGAACCTCTTGATTTCTGTTAAATCAGTGCTATAGAAACAGCAATATCATTCACTGGCTTCATTCCACAATGCAAATTCCAAGGTCTTGAATAGTGTCACATTCTACTCATCTAGAATGGTGCTTCCAGTACAACTGTACTGTCTTCTCTCGTGTTTCTTTTCAAGATTTTCTGACTTAACAGAACCCTGTACATCCAGGCATGCAAACTGACTGGCAACACACATCACAAAGTCACCAACCAATGACCCAAGAACAGAGCTGCACAGCATTTGAAGGAATCCCTTGTGACTGAGCTCCTGACAACATGCATGTATATCTTCCTATTCCTACTTAACATCCTGAAGCACATCTCCGGAAAAAATCCATTTTCCTGAAGTTTCTCTAGGATTTATATATTCAACAGTACTGTGGAAGAAAACATTGATACCTTATGGACAAAAATAACTCACTGCCTGGGAAGGAAGAGCACGTCAGGAGCAAAGAACACAGACAGAAACTGCAAGAAGCCTCAGCCACAAACCTTGCTATTTTTGCTGGACTGGACCATTATCAATTGGACTGACCAATTACCAGCTGAGTTCACTGCAAGATGCTGCTGCTTTCCATTACCTAAACCAGGACAGAGGGTTACCTAGTGCAGTATTTTTCCTAGTGGAAAAATGCTTCTATAGCAGGATTACAGAAGCTGCTAGTGCATTAATTACAGTGAAAAATTCTCTTGGTCTGAAAGATGAGGCACTACACATTCTCTACAGTTAATCTGCTAATAGGATCCACATCACCAGCAAAAGACAGTTTGTTTAGTTGATAAAGTCAGAGAAATTCAGATCATAACTGAACCAACTGGATTTTGGGCTTCTCTACAGAATAGATTTCACTGCAGAAGATGGTCAGGAAGAGAGGAGGACGTGAAGCACCAACTGCAGCAACCTATTCTCCTTTATTCCGTCAATTTTGTAACATTGCTCAACACTTATGTTTGCATTAGAGAGCTATGATTCTCCAAATCTAAGGAGACACACAATCATTCAGACACAGAGGTAACATTAAAGACACATCAAATGAAAGACTAGACAGTGCAACAGAATAAAACTTGAGTGCCAGGTCAACACTTGTTCACTTCTTCCTTCGTTTTGTCTCATGGCAGCAACACAAGACAAGTCCAAACTCCACTACCACCGCAGGGAGAACTGCAGTGGTGACACTTTCTAACCCCTCCCAAGAATGAATTATCTTAGCTCATAATAAAAGCCTTCTTTTTTTGGTACAAGGGGGATAATTTACATCTCATCATCATGCCAACATGGGTGATTGTAGGTTGGGTTGGTGACCTGTGAGAACATAACTGCTTTTATCCTCTCACTGTTGCCCAAAGGATTTTTTAGCTCACAGATCAGTGACTTAGACATACTGGGTAGCAGAGCTCCTAAAGAAATTCCTCATGACCAAGCTCATAACAATACAACCAAATGTCAGAAAAAGTCAGTGAACACTCTGAAGACTCAAGAAACTTCTGGTTTAAGTATTGACTAACAAACGTTCTAAAATGTCAGCGTGTTTCAAAGATTTCAATGATTGTTTTTCGTCTCTGGCTTTCAAAAATCCCCAACTTAAAAAAAAAAAAGAGATAAATCAAAATCCATCTCTTCCAAATTGCATTTATTCCCTAATAATAGCCCACACACATTCCAAAATCTGTGACAGAAGGCTTAAAAGCTGAGCAATTAAGAGCTGAGCTCTTTTACAAATTTCCACCCTTGCAGCTTCTGACTGGACTGAAATTTGTCACCTAGGAACAGCTGTTACACCTCAACAAAATGTGCCACAATTTATTGTCATTTAGAAAATCATCCTATTACCTGATGACCCTTCCATGCTTGCAAAGGGGAGTCCAGGAAAACAAGGCAACACAAGGGTTGAAATATAGATTGGATAGGATAAGAGAAAATAATTACCAATAATACTAAAAGTATTGATTCTGATACTAATATAAGGTACAAGAACTACACTCATCTGATTGGATCAGCAGGAAGCTGTGAACTCTCTGCAGTGGACAGCAAATGCCAGATACTGCTTTGGGAGGCAGGGAAAGGCTCAGAAGTCCAGCACTTGGGCAAGAATTTCTCTGGACCACACCCATCAAGGGAGAGAGAAGCTGCGCAGCACTTTCTAATTTATAGTGAGTGTGACTTTCATGGTACAAAATAATCCTTTTAGCCAGCCTGGACAGACCTTGCTCCTCCTCATCCATACTGACCTCAAAAATACTGACCTTAAATCCCACCTAGCCTAACTGGCTATAAGATAAATTTTCACAAATTCAGACACTAGAGTGTTCCAAAAGTGGATTTTTTCCTCAGCATTAGAAAAAGTAGCTCTATGTCATAGAATCATAGATTATTTTGGGTTTGAAGGGAACTTAAAGATTGTCTGGTTCCAACCCCCCTGCCATGGGCAGGGACATCTCCCACTAGACCAGGTTGCTCAAAGCCTCATCCAGCCTGGCCTTATACACCTCCAGGGAGGTGGCATCCACAACCTCTCTGGGCAACCTGTTCCAGTGTCTCACCACCCTCACAGTAAAGAATTTCTTTCTTATCTCCAGCCCAAATCTCCCCTCTTTCAATTTGCATCCATTACTCCTAGTCCTGTCATCCCATACCCTATTAAAAAGTCATACTTTGTGTAGGCCCCCTTCAGGTATTGGTAAGCTACTTGGAGGTCCCCTCCGAGCCTTCTCTTCTCCAGGCTGAACAACCCCAACTTCAGCCTGTCCTCATAAGGGAGGATATAAATATATAATATAGACATGGATTCATGGAAGACCCAAAATGACAAAGACCAGGAAATTTTAGAGAGTGGCTAACAGACTTATGAAAACAATCTTTAAACCTCCCGCTCAATGGGAAACCTAAACCTAAGGTGAATTTTGAGTATGTGGTCAGTTCCACAAATTTCACTCAACCCAGTGCAACAAACCCATGAAGACTGCTTTTGAGGCAGAAGGAAAAGAGCAGCTCAATGAAGATAAGCAAGGAACAAATACCTTGATTTACACTCAACATCTATTTAGTCTTCTCTCAAACCTAGAGATGTAAATGCCTTAGAGCAGTGAATTCCCCTATTGTACCATACAGCACATGGCTCAATGGAGTTCCCATTCCCCTGTGGATGACTAGAGGTCCTGGGCACCTCAGAATACAGGGGCTTAGCCTGGGTTGTGTATATCAGAGAAGACAAACAGAACAAGAAAGGATGA
Organism: Turnix velox; assembly: GCA_013400935.1. Classification (NCBI taxonomy): domain Eukaryota; kingdom Metazoa; phylum Chordata; class Aves; order Charadriiformes; family Turnicidae; genus Turnix; species Turnix velox. The sequence continues at coordinate 584,062 of VZTY01011092.1, forward strand.
GGAAAATTTACCTCAGAGTTTTTTTCTTCTATAATAGGAAGGTTTTGTGCATTATGTTGGTGATGATGTCACAGATAGAAGAGAAAGCTATTTTCAGCATATAGAAATCTATTTTTAACATGTTCTAATTGAGTGCCTCTGTAATTTCTCCATATGTACAAGGACTGATAAAATGCTTTCACTAATGCTTAATGAAAATTAAGTGTCATCAACTAAACAACAAATCATAGAATCATAGAATAGTTTGGGTTGGAAGGGACCTTAAAGATCATCGAGTTCCAACCCCCCTGCCATAGGCAGGGACACCTCCCACTACATCAGGCTGCTCAGTGCCTTGTCCAGCCTGGTCTCGAACACCTCCAGAGAGGGGGCATCCACAACCTCTCTGGGCAACCTGTTCCAGTGCTTCACCACCCTCACTGTAAAGAATTTCTTTCTTATGTCAAGTCTAAATCTACCCCCTTCCAATTTACATCCATTGTTTCTAGTCCTCCCATCCAATATCATATTAAAAATTCCTACCCCTGCCTTTCTGTAGGACCCCCTCAGGTACTGAAAAGTTACTATAAGGTCCCCTCTGAGCCTTCTCTTCTCCAGGCTGAACAACCCCANCTGTGTTGAGGGCTCCAGAACTAGACACAATACTCCAGGTGTGGTCTCACCAGTGCCAAGTAGTGGGGCAAAATCACCTCTCTGGACCTGCTGGTCATACTCCTCTTGATGCAACCCAGATAAATAAACTTGGATAATAGATCTTCCAGAGCACAGAGGCACACAATTAAGCATATAGAATAGTTACTGTGTATTCACCACAGAAGACGAGAACAAATTAACTCTCTTCAAAAAGTAGACCTGATGTAGAAGTCATCAAAAGAATTAAAGTACAGGCATACTGATGTGGTACGAGTTAGTATAAGCATTGGACTGTGTATTTATAGTCTGATTAATGCATTCATTAAATTGTTCTGTATGAAATACAGACAACACATAATTCTATTAGGGAATATGAACCACAGCCTGGCAACTTGTAACTCATGTAAACCATGAGTAGAAACCAGTCATACGAGTAAGGATTTGGGCAGTCTCAACATTTCTATTAGAATATGGGCAGTAATAATAGTGATTATACATTGAAGAATTATTCTCTTAGTAATTAAAAAAGCTTAACTCTGAGCTTGTTCATGGCATCTACTTGTTCTTTAGATCACTTTTAAATTCAAGAACACAAGTTCCCTAAGACTCCTCTTGATGACATGGGTTAATAGACCAACTTCTTTTCAAGTGACACAGACTTTCCTTTAACTTTAATGAGCATCATTATTCTGTCTTAGTACCAGTGAATAATATACATGTATATTGCTAGTCCTGTGGCAAGAAATTTTCTGATTTAATTGTCATGTACATGCCCTCTTATCCTTTAAAAGATGTTCCTTCACTATCTATAACAATAATGCCTACGGTTCTAATGGTATTTGCTCCACTTCAAGAATACAGAAATAACTTAAGAAGGTAAGCTGGCGTGGACAGAAGATTCAAGAAATCCTAGATGGAAGAGAAAAATACTCATATAGTATTTGGAAAACACAGCTGATGTGCACTTTGTGCTACTTGCATAAGACAGTCTAGGATTAAGGGCATTCATCACGCTGAAAGGGCTTTAGATGCAGTGGCAACATTCTCACTATCATGTTAACTTGTTCTCCACTGAGTTTAATTTTAGTATTTTGTTCTTTTAAAGCATCTTGTCTAAAATCATACTTTTAAAAACTTAACTGTGAATTAACATATTTTTATGTGCATGTGCTATAAATATCAAATTTAATACAGAGCCAAACTTCCACTACTTCATGTGAATAAAAAACCCAGAGAAAGTATGTAAAAGTTCCAGGGATGTAGATCCCCCTCTTTGGCAATTATGTTGTTTAACTCAAGTATCTAGTATATCCTAACTGCACTCTCTACAACTGCAGGAGGAAGAAAACTTACAGAGATTACCCAATAACTTTCCTGAGGTACTCATATTTTACTGTGCTGACCCCAGAGGACCACAGATACCCAAAAGGTCTAAGTCATTCCAGTATTGGCTGCTTATGCCTATTATCTGGTGTTCACACAGAGTGCTTTAATTCTTACTGATTTTACTCTCTCTTCTATTCCGACTACCCACACTTGTCAAGTTACTTACTTTAAAACTTCTCAGCTCATTATGAGAAAAGTTGTAATGCACAGGCTCAGGAAAACCCCCTCTACACTACAATAGATACAGATCTGATCCTTTTGTTAAGACCCATATCTACAACTGCCAATTATTCTGGCAATGATGGTGGAAAATGAAGAGCTAGTAAACCAGTGCAGGTTTCACTGATAATCAATATGCCTGTGGTTTAGCCTCAGATGGCAACCGAGAAGCATGTGGTCACTCTCTCTATCTCCACCCACAGGGAGAATCAGAAGAAAAAGGCAACACTCGTGGGCTGAGACAGTATAAAAGAATAGAAAATGGAACAAGAAAACAGCATCAATAACATGGGCAGAGGAATGTACAAAGAGAATTAAGGTAACACCACTCACCAACTGGACCTAGTTCACAGCAGCCCACTCCAGCGGTGACTCCTTCCCCCTTCCCTCAGCAACTTCCTACAGGTTCAGATGGGGTAGAATACTTGTGTCCCTGACACAAGTCTGGGCAGAATTAACAATCTCCCTGCTGGAACCAAGACAGAATGGAAGCCAAGTTTCTATAACGGGAACTAAATTAGAGCAGTTTCATATAGTCTTTCATTAACTGAAGAGAATTGAAGAATTACACTAGCATGTTTAATAGGAGCATGTTTTCAATTTGGTTATAACACAGGACCTAAAGCACTAAATCGACACTATCTCAAGTAATTTCCCAAAAAACATCCAAGGAATGTTTTCCCATTTTGCTAACAACCTTTGAGATAAAATACTTACAAAATATGTAAGTCTAGTAGAATTATATATAGTAAGGACAACTATGCCATTCTTGAAGTAGGAAGTTGACAGTTGATCTTTCATGACTGTCTCTGCAGTGAAGTGCATGCATGAACTCCTCAAGCGTGCAAGAGGGGCCAGTTTAAGCACTGCAGGTAATAATTTGTTCTCATTCATTCCATGAAAAGCTGCAAGTTAAATTCTTTAGTGAAAATGTTGTGCTTCTTGGCCATAAAAACAAAGGAGGAAATCTGTTGGGAATACCAGTGAAAAATAGAAGGAAAATCCTGGAGAAATATTCTTAATAAAGCTTGTCATTCAGTCTGTTGGAGAATTGTTTTCTTTTAGTATGGAGGGGAAACCTGGACTGAATTAGCTGTTCTCTACTGTGCTCTAATATGAAAAAAAACTACGGACTTTAAATCTTAAGGAAAAGCACTCCCTTCTCCCTCAATAAAGCTTGCTCTCAGTGTTTGTCTTCATTAGTTGTAGAGAGCAATGACATCCTATTTTTGCATTCCTGTAGACTGGGGCAAACTGTCCCTTTTGGCTGTCATTGTTTCCTACGGAAGCAACAATGGCTGCCATTTATCACAAGCTGACACCACATGGCATGCAAAATTACATTTCCCACTGCAGCATCCAAAGAGATGGTGTAAATAAAACCCATTTATGTAAAACACCTAGCAACCAGCAAAAAATAAAAGTGTAACTGATTTGAAAAGTGATGAACCTTGTCATGAATCACTGCGCCATTTATTTCTTATCAGCAGCTCTGAAAGTGTTAACTAGCTTAAAAAACATCTTACAGAATGCATAGGAAGAATCAATGCTAGTGCTCCAGTGAAGGTAGTGAAATTTCCCCATTTAAAAAAAAAGGAGTTCTGATAAACATATACTTTTCTAGAGACATCAAAGCATGGTGCAGCTGTTAGTACGTCAAAGAAGTATTGTGTTCCCTCCAACAATTCACTGGTGTCAGGTTGTGTTTGGCATTATTGATATTAGAATAAGCAAATGCACCAGTCCAACAGTGACTCTGGGCTCTTTTTGTTTCAGTTGCTGATGGTGGTATCAGTCTCTGCATGTTTTCATGTACAGTAGGTGACCCCTCCCACTCTTCTACTCAAGGCAAAGGGCTCCTTCCTTCCCAGCAGGGCAACCGATATCCACTTCAGTTGTCTGAGAAACGCCTGAACTTTCGTGTCCTCTCACAAGAATTCTGGGGTATGCCTTGGCTATTTCTCTGACGTCTGGTTTTGATAAGTGATTTTCAGAGCCTACTGTCTCCTAGGAATTCTGCAGGAAGAGGCTCGATGAGGTCATTTGTCTTTTCACTAAGTTTCCTTTCTCTGTTTTTGGCTGTTCTAGTGAACATGACCCTGTAGCACTCAAGAATATTTCTGTTCCCTTAGGAACTGTTGACCACTCGCTGGTTTTATCTCTGCACACACAAAAGCTCCATGTCACTGGAAAGGGAAAAAAGGTTGACATTAACCAGGGGAACATAAGCAGCTTGTAGATGCAGCTGTGAGCTGAGTTCATTTATTAGCTCAAGTGCTGGCAAAGCTTACGCTTGTTTCTCGTCCTCTCTACTGGCCATTGGCCTAGGTCCGAATAACTAAAGGCAATGGAAAAATAGCTGGTTTGTCAGCCCTTTTTATCCATGAAAGAAGGCATGGCAGGAACACTTGGAAAAAAGCAACAAGTTAAAGAAAATGCAGCTTATTTTCTCTGGTTCACAACCTCTCTGCCTCAGAGAGTGTGTGACTTGCATACAGCTCTTCTGTACAAGACTATTCATATCAGATTTCATTTCTTTCTACATGGGTTGCTATGGATACAATTCTGAACTGCTGCTTTTGTAGGCAAGGAGATTTATGACTGCATCCCAAATGATTTTGCTCATCAGAGTCATACAAGATTTAATGTTTTTTTTAATAACCAGAAGTGGAATCAAACGTAGTCTGCATTTCTCAAAACATTTTTCACGATCAAATCCTGCATTTTGTTTCTTCTTTAAGTCTATCAGAGCCTATGCATCAGTCCTCTATTTATACCAAATTTTTGTTTGATAAGAAATTCATAACCATACATACAAACCCCTGACAGAAGTTAAGGGTCTGTATCAAAACAGATCTTTAAGGATCAGCTCTTGTCCTAATCTTACCCATTCCAGCTTTTTCACATGCAAATACAGTCAGGCTCAGTGAAGCCACAGCACAAGCAGACTCTATAGAAGTCCAAATCACGTGATTTATGATTAGGTTATGCTACAGGAAGCCTGAGTGCTACAATACACACAAATACAAAATGGAGAATGTACGAATAATACAAAATTAAATAATACTGGCTGCTAGCAATTCTAGAACATCTCACAACTAATCTTCCTATTAAACAGACAGTCAGAAATTCTGGGATAAACAAACTCCTCCACCTTCCTGGATGCTATTAATCATACAGGATGCACATTGTCTTACCTTTCCTCAGATGGGTTCATTAGCAGAGTTTCTGGCACTGTATCAATGGCTAAAGGGAGATCTATTCCTGTAAAACCTCTGGAAGACCTTTGAATGCTCCATGGAACTGAAAAATATAATATTGTTAGGGAGCATTTGTATTACATGATAGAAGGGGGCCCACATAAACATGCGACACACTGTACTAAAAGTAAGTGATAGCTGCTCTTCTAGAAATGCTGAAGTTCCCTTGATGGACAAGAGAAACTACAGTATTTACCACAAGAGGAAGTGGGCACAAGGATCTGAGTGAGTACTTAGCAGTGATTGCACGTGTCACAACAACACAAGGATGCGTTGAGCGACAGTACTACTGAGGTGACTTCAGAGCAGTGGTCTTACTGGGTTCAGGGTGAAGGCCAGATTGGCAGATTTTTGGAAACGCATTTCACTGTGATCACTCTTAAAGCGTAGGAGACAAGAGGCCTGTCGGGCGTATGACTGTTCCTTAGACATTTTACCTCTTCGCATTACCTGCCCCCTCTGCAGGACAGCTTAGAAATTACACCATCAATGATTGAGTACGAGTTGCCACTACGCCTTTCTCAGGAGACCTAGAGGCAATCTTGCATCTATTAACACAAAAGCATTGCCCTCCAAATGAACATGAATAATCTTCACTGTTAATATTTAATGAAACGCAGGCTGACTCAGTACACTGAACCATGACACATTCAGGCACAAGAGTAAAAAACCAAATGCTGAACAAAATTTAAATACTATCAAATTCTCCAAAACGATCAGCAGTTTTGAATTTTCAGGTTGAATAATAAGAATAAGAATAAGAATAATAAGGAAGCCACAGCAGGTGGAAAAATGCTCAAAGCTTTCTGGAAAGCAGTGTTGCTTAAAGCATTTCAAATGTGTCAGCCTGTCTGTCTCACTAATCACTTTTGAAATGTAGGCCACTGCCCTTTTATTTGCACAGAGGCAGCACAGCTAAGTTGTTGGAGTCACTAGGACACAAAACCCTCAAATAAACCCTGAATATGGGCAGAAGAGCTAGCACAAAGCAAACTTACAGCTGGCATCCCCAACCAGCAGCACATGAACAGATGCTGTCTATGCTGTTGCCTTTATCTGCCAAAGATTGTATTCTTATAATATAATATAACATAAATAAATATGTTGAATATATATATAATGTGTTGATAATATCTATTATTTACTAGTCAAATGGATCATTATCAAATTCCAAACAGCACATTTTCTCAAAAAAACATATAGAATAATCATATATGTTCTACATCAAGCTCTATCCTGCTACAGCCAGTTTCCTAGTAACTGAACCAGCTAATTTATAGACATTTTGGGACTTTGCACCATCATAAAGAAATAGGGGTCCATGGGCCCCATATAGCAGCAAAGGCCGGATCAGGTACATAAGTCTTTAAATCTGATAATCCAAAGTCCTTCATTAGAGTGATAGCAGAGGAGACACTGAGAAGTTAGGGAAACTGAAGTCAAGAATGCAAGATCCTCAAGGTCAATGAAGCCAGTCACTTGCATTCAAGTGCTTGGATGCCAGGCACAGAAGGCTGAGAAGAAATACCTATGCGGACCATTAAGTGAAATTAATCTCTCAGTCCTTTCTCAGTCTGGTCACCTCAATAAGGTTATTACCATGGAGCAGCTTGCCAGACTAGTATTCAGCTAGTATTGAGAAATATATCAAAGGGGTTAATTAGTAGTAACATCTACATTCAAGCACTGTACAAGCAGTTTTCAGCCAATCTTCTGTTCAGCAACTCTAGAGCAATCCTGAGCAATGATATGTAAAAGCTAACCATTTGGTTTCACTTGTTGTAGAAGGACAATAGCACTACTTACTTTGGAAGTATTTGAAGTGCAAACATATCTCTTGAATTTCCTACAAAAGTGCATGTACATACATATTTGCAGCTGTTCATGAAGCCCTATAAGATTGAAGCAGGCTGGAGCTAGCTACAACTTGCTGCACAGGAGTGATACAAACTCAGAATTAGCAGGTATTAATTTGTGTAGAGAAGGAAGTGTTTATTTTGATAGAACTCTTTGCCAAACCACTCTCCATGATATTTGAGAAGCCACAGCAGTCAGGTCCTGCTTGACCAACCTAGTGGCTTTCTAGAATCAAGCTATTACACTGGTGGTCATGGGAAGAATGATAGATATTGCATATCTGGACTTGTCCAAGGCCTTTGACATGCTCCCCCACAACATCCTTCTTTCTAGATAGGAGTTTGATGGGTGGATTCTTTGGTGGATAAGGATCTGGCTGGATGGTCACATCCAAAGGGTAGTGGACAACAGCTCAATATCCAGATGGAGAGGTATGACAAATGGTGTCCATTAGGAATCCATACTGGGACTGGTGCTATTTAATATCTTCATCAGTGACACAGACAGCAGTACCAAGTGCACCCTCAGCAAGTTTGCAGAAGACACCAAGCTGAGTGGTGCAGTCAACACATTGAAAGGAGGTGATGTCATTCAGAGGGACTTGAGCAGGCTAGAGAATTGGGCCAGTGGGAACCTGGAAATTCAACAAGGCTGTGGTGTGCTTGTGTGAGAGCAATCCTTGTTATCAATACAGACTAGTGGCCAACATGATAGAGAGGCACCCTGTGGAAAGGGACTTTGGTGTACTGGTGGATGAAAAGCTGAACATAAGCCAACAATGTTCGCTTACAGTCCAGATGGCCAATTGTATCCTAGACTGCATCAGAAGAGCTATGGCCAGCAGATCGAGAAAGGTGACTCTGCCCCTCTACTCTGCTGTCCAGCTCTGGAGCTCTCAGCACAAGGACATGGATGTGTTGGAGCTGGCCCAGAGGAATGACACAAAGATGATCCAAAGACTCAAGCATTTCTGCTACAAGGACAGACTGAGAGAGTTGGAGCTTTTGGAGAAGAAAAGGCTCCAGAGAGAGCTTATAGCAGACTACCAGTACCTGAAGGGGGTCTATAACAAAGCTAGAGAGACTGTGCAAGTATGTAGCACTGGGATGAGCAGGGCAGGTTTAGATTAGACATTAGGAAGAAGTTCCCTACAATAAGGGTGGTGAGACAATAGAATAAGTTGCCCAGAGAGGTGATGGAGTCCCCATCCCTAGAGACATTCAAGGCCAGGCTTGATGGGTCTTCAAGCATCCTGATCTAGTGCAAGATGTCCCTTCTCACTGCAAACGGGTTTGACTAGATGACCTTTAAAGCTTCTTTGCAAGTCAGGACATTCTATGACTCTATGAACCATAAATTGCCTATCTGATTCCTGCTTACAGTGCTTAATAACTGATTCTAGATACACAATTGAGGAAGACCTACAAGTGAAAAATAAAATTCCAGATCTCAATTTTCATATGGGTATATGGAAGTAAGAAGTACAGTCATATCACTCATGCACAACACCCCTGCTTTTGCTGCACAGAAAATGCGATTTTTTTAGAGACAAGATTGAATATGAATTTCTCAAAAGCACATGTGAATAATTCCATTATTGAAATTTTGAATGTGCATGTATTTCACTATCTGTTCAAGGAGCCTACATTCCAGTTGAACAACGTAACAAAATTAGATGTAGCTGTTAAAACATCTCCACGGAGTTAGGTTAAAAAAGGAGTGATCCCTGTAAGCTTCAGCAGGCAACAGCCCATGCAACCATATTAGCACATAAATCAGCACCAGCTATTGTTTTATTGGATTCATTTTTGGGGGGAAGGGGACAGAGGGAGGAGTTAGCAGGAAGGAATTTTTATGCATATATGCATACACAAAAGGGCTATATTTTCATCTGTGTGAAGTCAAAACATACTGGAACCATAAATTATATCCTGGATAAGTGTTCAGAATTTATATCCTTTTAAGGGATGCAGCCTAAAGTTAGCACCCCACTTCCAAGGTATAATCTTCCATCACTGTTAGATGCTGCTGCCTGACTGCAGCCAGACAACTGGCTCAACACCAAGATCACAAATGTGCCAACATATGGAAACAATTGCTTTCCTTTTGATTGGAAATTATACTCTGGGTGCATGCACAACATCCTCCATCAATCATCCAAACAGTTCATTATTTGGACTTAAACTTATTATCCAACAGAAGATCCCTAGAGCCTTATGTGAAGGGTAGGAAAGATATTTACACACCCCAGATAGTAAAAGAGCCTCTACACAGTTATAGCTTGTCTGAGTCACATTGCATCCTGGCTGAGTTTCATTCCTTCTCTGTACAAGACTGTATTTCATACACCAGCATTGATGTTACTCAGAAGCAAACAAATCTTTAAATTATACCTCCATGTAAGACTGTACCAGCTACTGATCATCCCCTTGACTCCAGAAAAATCTCCACAGATTGGCAGTCTCAGCAAGTGAAGTAAGGGAAATGGTTTAATGAATAACTTACCATGCTTTCAGCCTGTCTTAATGAAGTTGTAATGGCAGAAGGCTTGCAACAGAAGGGAAAAAAACAAGAGGATTTTTGTTGGTGGGTGACCTGAAGATAGGGAGATTGGGAAGGTAAATTCTTGATGAGAATGCAAGGAAAGCCTTGTTCAAACAGTTTTCAAGGCTCATGCAGAAAAGAATAGCAAGGCAGAAAAAAAACAAATAACTTCCTAAAGAAATATAAGTGAAAAGACGTGAGTTCTGTTTTTTAAATCAGTAAATACTACTGATAATGGTACTTTTGGATGTTTTTTGGAGTTACTCTGGGCAGAGGCTTATGCCTCTCTGGAACAGGTCCAGAAAATGAAAATTAAATTGCAGCACAAGGGAGGTGAATATATACTTTTCCCATAGCTTTCAACAAAGTCATTATTCATACAAATGTTTGAAGTCTACTTGTGATAGGACCGACTATTTCATGTTAATTTAAATTCTGAAATCAGTTCTTCTATGGATTATAGAAAGACAAAGGCTTTTACATTAAGGCAGAAGCTGTATGGCCTCCCTGCAAGAATAAACACAAATCCCTCAATGGTAGATTTTTCAATTGTATTCAGGCACTTGAAGATGCAGACAAGTGCTGTGTAGGATTTAAACATGTATTTATGCAGGCTAGATGTTTATCAGCACCTGTTTGTGTCCTTTGGGTCCCATATCTGCAAGAAGATTACAGATGACATCTATTCAGATGACAGCCAAATTCTACCTTCAGTCGTACACCCAACATTTCCATTTAAGTGAAAGAGAGAAGTGAGCTCATATCTAAGGATGGGATTTAGCCCCAAGTAGAATAGGAAAAAGGATTTGCTGCATGACAAAAATAGGCAGAGTGCCTTGTCACATCTGACAAATGCCTCAGATGGCATAGCACAGATTTGTGGTGGTGCTATTAAAATAGATTATATTTCCACTGAATTAACTGATTTCTTGTCACAGGTAGGTGGATAAACCCTTTTGCACTGACAATGAAAATAGGTCTCAACGTCAATGGATATCAGGGAACTAACCCTCACACTATTTTGAGAATTCATTCCTACTGCATCCCCATCACTGCCACTTGTTGATGAGCTCTTTTAAGCTGGATTCTCTAGGCCATAGAGCTCCTAATCTACACTTATTTACAAGAGCTGCTCAAATGAAAGGAGGATAAAAAATAAAATTCCAGTTGTTTGGCCAATCAGGCTCTTTTTTGCTAAAGTGGGGTGTGATGATCTGCCTGTTTTTGGATGTTTTCAATTATATAAAATAAAATTTCATCATAACTTCACCTTTTATACAGTCATAAAGTCAATGGCTCCTGCTTGCAGACAAAGATCTAGGTAGTAGTTCTGATACTCTTCTTCTGCCTGCTAACAGTAGTTAATTTGTTTTCCTGTACAGTCTTTCTGTGTGTATATTTTGTAAACAGAAAAGCCATATTAACAAAAAAACACTCCAGGAGCTGTGCTTTAGTTGTGAACTTAAACCATGATGAGTCACACAAAACCCACAGCTGTCTTCTCTGCAATGAAAGCTGACCATGCAGATGAAAAGACCACAGCCACTAATTCATCTTGGTTTGAAAAACCAGAAGTAGGCAATTACGTTTTCCAGTAGATACTGCTCTTGTGGGGAGAAATATTTGTTGATTTTGCTCTAGCTGGCAGATGTTGATCTTGCTCTAGCTGGCAGACAGGCAGTTGTTGGGTGTGTACCACACAAAGAATACTTTTAATTTTTTGGCATAGTAAAGCATTGCTGAAATACCAAAGACCATGGCTAATTAAGAAGAGTGATGGCACAGAGCAATTTGATGATAAGATGAACATTCGCATAGGCTAGTTATTGTATCTGTATCTGGGAGGGACAGACATTCAGCTGTGTTAAGCATTGCTCAATTGTAGCTGAGGGGGGAAAGGGCACAAGGGTGCCCTTTACTCACTCTTGGTCCTGGGACTGCTCAGCAGTTGTGTCTCAAGATGCAACTGAGAATAGATTGTACTAGTCTTCTGTGGCCTCAGCCTGCTGCCACAGTAGCTAAAAATCACCAGGATTAGACATAACCCCCTGCCCTTGCCAATGCCCCACACTGACTGTTGGGGAAAGGAGTTAGATGGTAACTCCACAGCATCACAGCAAACCTGCACTGCCTGGGGCCATGCCATGGAGAACAGATCTGTTCAAGCATCAGATCTGTTCAAGGACCCAACCATTAACTGAATCGGTGCTTTTGCTTTCAGTTGATTATTTTGATTCCTTTATAAGTAAAGCTGATAGTCTTAACTTCCTCAATTGGAAACGGTGCTTGAAACCGCTTGAAACTGCATTTCAATGGAAAATGGTGCTTGAAACTAAATAGTTCTGCAGTTTAGCTGGCACCAATGAAACAGGTTTTCCCCGGTATCTTCTACACGTTCTTCCATGGAAGCTCTCCACAAGTCTCCCACCTGGGGCTACAGACTGTACTAAAGTCCTATTGCAGTCTCTAGGGATACAAACAAAGTCTATTTAAGGGCACCGATCAAGGTCATGGAGCAATGACCAGGGTCATATTAGGAACAGTGAACTGGCATTGCCAAGGGGAAGGGCTTGCATTTCAGAGTATTCACCTTCCTTGGACATGGATGATTGCAGCATTCTGTTACAAGTTACTCCCCTCTGCTTTGACACGTGGCCAACATCAAACAGACAAGAGAACCAAGGCCAAGATCCTTCGCAGAAGAGCCTGGAAGGTTTCTGCCACAAGAATACATGTTATATATGCTCAGCACATGTTTAGGTCACCAAGTCAGGCAACATGACACATAGAAGAGCATCACAGGTTTCAAGATCCTGCAGATAAAGGTAGGCCTAGCTATCACACTCAAAATGCATGTGAAATTTCTCCAGTCATCTCTGCAACAGCTCTAAATTTTGCTGCAGAAATAATTAGAAAACTGCAAGTAATCTCTTAATTGCCTCTTTTGTTCTTCTCAGTGTTTGAGAAAAGCTGTCATTGCTCTAAGTGTGACTTCTTATTTTCTACTACAGAAGCTTAAAATATTGTTTCATAAATCACTATGTATTCAGTATGATAAATCCTATATGATAAAATTTGGATAGACACCCTGAAGAGTCAATAGCACCAATTTGCTGAAAGACTTGTGCTTATTTGTATTATGACATTAATTTTCTATGCTCTTCTCCACTAGCAGAGAAAAAGAGTCAACAGCTACTGGTCTTCCCCCCTCCACACCTTGGAGGAAAGAAAGCCAGAACATGCTAGTTCTAGCTGCAATGTAAAAAACCCGGTTTATTCAAATGCCATTGTTTTCCCTGTGCTGCCAGAGACCTTGGGAGCTAAAAAGTCTGCTCAGCTGACAACACCTTTGTTTCTAACTTTATGTCATTGTTTTGCAGAATAAATCTGCTCCATCAACTACTAAATAATAAGAACCCAGAGCAAACAGCTCTTCCTTCCTAAACTGGGGCAAACAACAAATTCTCTTTCTGTTCAAGGAAACATTTCCCATCTTTTTCTCTCTTTCAACGCCTGTAACTGTAAAGGCTTTTTGGAAGGATTTTAGCACTACATAATCCCTGCCCTATTCCCTTCACATCTCAGATTGTTCTGAACTTGCTAACTAGGGAGCCCCACTCTCCAGACTTGAAAACTTGAGCTTCCCATTACCCTACAGAAACTGTGTATCAGGTTCTGTAGTTAAGAAAATAGGTTAGGTTCTTAAACAGAATATAACCGTTGTGTTACAGAAGTGTTTTCTGGCATTTAAACATTAAGTCATGTGACTTTTTTTTTAGTTGAAGACAATGCAGCTCATCCATAGCACAGTGGTCTTTGAGAGTGCTGCTACTTACTTGCCATATTGTTCTCTTGGAATATCCTTTAGAAACTGCAGCTGTCTCCCTTGGCTCTCCTGGCACAAAAAATGATGGCATTGGCTCATCAACAAGTTGCCTCAAAATAAATATGCATGGAATCAAGAAAGGCAGAATTGCAACTGCTCTCCAGAAAATTCTTCTCACAAAAATAAGTGATGAAAACTACAGCAGTAGCACTTTCAGTTGACTTTATGACATAAAGGGACACATTTAACTAGTACTGCTTTTCCAGACAGCCAGCTCACCAGTTACAGATGTGCTTTTGGATGAGTCCTTCCCCCTGATGTAAGTTAAATTTTATGGAAGTCTTAAATCCCAAAATGCCCTACTTACAGACAGTAGAACATCAGTCATTTTGCTGACAAACACCAAAAAGAGTGAGAGGAGGCCTGTCTGAGCAGTTCTTTAAAAATTGATCTAGACTTGCTCTCATTAATTTGCTTTAGGGATAGATGGGGGGAAAAAAGACCAGAGAATGTCCTTTGCCTGCCTGCCTTGAACCCTGGTGAGACAGCTCTTCACTAGCACTGCTAGCCTGTGCTGCAAAGTAGAGCGCAGCAGCTGGAAGAAAGCACTGAGGTAGGAGCACATTCAGTCAGCTGGACACTGCAAACCATTTCCCCTAGCAGCAATATTCAGTCAAACTCTCTAAAAACCAGTTTCAGTTCCTATACATTAAGAATAGCTGAAGGAAATTTCCTACAGCATCCAGATACATTTTTTTAAAATTCAGTTATGTAATCACTTGAAAAGGTTTGCTTTTCATATGCCACAGGGACAGTTGTTATTAATAGAATCACAAGGTTGGAAGGGACCTTTAAAGGGCATCCCATCCTGTCCAACCCCCTGCAGTGAGCAGGGACATCCTGCACTAGGTCAGGTTGCTCAGAGCCTCAGCAAGCCTGGCCTTTGATGTCTCCAGGGATGGAGACCCCACCACCCCTCTGGGCAACCTGTTCCAGTGCCTAACCACCCTCATGGGGAAGATATATGCAGATATATGAAGACAGGTGCTCCTCTTAAAGTGTAGTTTGTAAAATGTATGTTATTTCCTATTTCTGAATATACACAAAACCAAAAAATATAACTTACAAACCTGTTGGCAGATAGCAACTATTTGACAGTGTACATAGTACCATCCAGCTGAGTAGAGAAAAACTTTTGAAGATTCTCACCTATTCCACATGAAGGCTGCTGCTGATTAAACTCAACTGGCAAAACCAACCCAACTGGTTTCTGAAGATCAGTTCTTTCTGTGTCTGTAATTTGGTGGAGTATAATGATACATGTCAGACTTCTCAGTAGGGGATCAACGATGACGAAATTCCACAACTATAGCTAGACACAAAGATGTTATTATCACAGTGTTTATAGAGTGTCCCCTCAGAACACTGCTGAGCCCATTCTGACACCTAATACTAGCCTTCCAAGGAAATAAATTCTATGGCTACACAAAGTCCCAAACTCATTTAAAATCTCAATTATGGGCTGCTTTAAGGATGGTAGTTTTATTCAGATGTTTAGGACTTCTTTACTATGGGTATTTCATGGACATATCCATGACAATACTGAAAGAGGAAGCAGAGATTGTTCACGCCTGTTTTGTCTGGTGTTTTTTTGCTCTTGTACAGTATATTGGCTGGTTTAGCAATCTGACTAATTAATCTTGTGTAACGTGGTAGGGAAATATTGCATCAATGGTGAATATGAGCAGTGTTTACTCTGAAGAAATTTAAAATCTCTGTTGATAATTCTAATGCACAATTCTGGCACATAAGCACTAAATATTCCATAAGTATTTGGTCTGAAAAAAGCAGACAGTAAAGAAATTTTTACACCAATCCATGTACTCAGCTCACTGACAATAATTAAATATGTTTTCACCAAGCAAACAAACAAACAAACAAAAATTATCAGTGAAGAAATCGGTAAGCCTTGGATGACATTATTTACTCCTCTGAAACCAAACAAGGTTCCAGTGCAGTTACTCTGGTATAAGTGGTATAATCTGAGTTCAAATCTCAGCAAATGTCAAAAATTAGATTCTGCTCTCATTCATATTAATTTTGTTTCAGTTAATCCTTAGTTATATTAGAGAAATGAAGGTCAGGTTGTACAAATGGGTGCAGTCTGTAAGTGTTAATGTCTTGGTCCTTCTAAATTAAGACTATGACTCATTCACATATACTATATGATCCTGAAGGCACAAAACTGATCCAAATTGCTGAGATTAATTGCTTTTGACATTTTAAAACATTGGTGTTTTATTCCTCATTTAATTCTAGCTGTCTTGTTGTTCTTTGTGGAGGGGGGGAAGGGGTTCTGTTGGCTTTGTTTTGGTTATTTTTATTTGTGTTTCTTTTTTCTCTCTGGCCATCGTGCCAGCTCTCTGAAGTGATAACGACTTGCTAACAGCCAGTTTCAAACGTTTTGACTATTCTTATCAGCTGCTTTAGACACTGATTAGCTGAGGTCTCTACTGCTTCATCAAATGTTGTTCTTGCCAGCAATTTCTTTGAACTTATCTTAGTGATCTTTCCCAGAATCCCTCAATCACCACTTTGTGACTCTTCCCAGATACTATCTTCTTAGCCTCCTGCTCCTTTTTCTTTGCACCGCGCAATAATGACACCTTTGATTATACCATTGAGACATTAATAACACCCAGTCACCGTTGTCTTTTCCATCCTTTCCTATGTAATTTCGATCTGACCTATGTTTCCAGTGGAAATCAGTAGAAGCAATTAGGTGCTTAAGTTGCAAAGGGAATTAGTTCTCTTTTTCAAAACATCCACTCAGCTAGTTTGGTTATTTCAAGGAAATAGTGAATTGTACTTTTATTGCAATAAAAAATAGAACTGATACTGAAATATATAATTATTGTTCCAAAACAATAAGTGATCTTATTTTCTGTTAAAAAAGGTCTCATGCATGCTAGAACTTGAAACTGTAGAGAAGAAATCAATTTCACAGACCAACCAACAAATATATTTCTAGTCTCAGAATACTTCACTTATGAAGAGCCAAGAGAAATTCACATAATTAGGATTCCAAAAGCACACTTTGGTACTGAAACATCAAAGTAATTCTATGTCTGGAGAACTGACACATGAACTGGGCCCCATGTCACCCATCATGCAGATACAGAGTGAAAAGTCAGCCTTTCACCTAAAAATCTCATCTAGCTCTCAAAGAAGTATTTTCTTCCATTGTCTTTGATGGAAGAGGGGGGCGGGAGGGGGCAGTCTAGTTTTATCCCATATACCAATCCCATTCACAAATCAACATCTATAATTATCAGATTTTATTGGACTTGGCAAAGAGCACAAGTGACATTCTGACAGAAGTGTGTGTCAATTCAGAATTGCACTTTTGTCTGTAAGTTAGCCTTGCTGGGAACTTTATATTTACACATGCCAATACATAATTTCTTTCAGGGCCTCTGTGTTGATCACAGAATGGTTTAGTTTCAGGGATGTTAAATATTATCCAATTCCAAGCCCCCAAGTCCCCAAGGCAGGGACACCTCCCACTACATCAGGTTACTCAAAGCTCCATCTAGCCTGCCTTTGACACCTCCAGGAAAGGGTCACCCACAAATTCCCTGGGCAACCTCTTGCAGAGTCTGACCATACTTAGAGTCAAGACCTTCTTCCTGATATCTAATATAAATCTACATCCTTCCAGTTGAAAACTGTTATGCCTCATCTGATCATTATGTGATAAATAGTCCCTCCTCATCTTCTGTGTAGAGTTTCTTTAGGCACTGGAGAGCTACCACAAGGTCTGCCCAGAGCCTTCTCTCTCTCAGCCAGTCAGTCTGAGAGGCATTGCAGCCTTCTGACCATTTTTATGGCCTTCCTACAGACATGTTCCAACAGGTCTATGTCCTTCTTAAACAGGACAGAGCTGAACACAGTACTCCAGGTGGGGTCTCTGAAAGCAAAGATGAGGGAGAGGAATCATCTCCCTCAACCTGCTGGCCACAAGGTGGACATCCTCATATTAACAGGACATCCCAATCAAAGGACATTCTGGCAAACTACGCTGCAATTGCAGGCAACTCTGCCATATGATCCCTTTTATGTATTCACTGACTCTTTATGATAGTTCAGGTTTCATCCATTACTTCTACTCTCGTCATGCTGGAACCTCACTGCTCAGAAAGTCAAAAATCACTTATTTTCAGATTCATAGATTTCTTGGGGCAATAAACCCCCACTCGTTCTTATCCAAGTATTTTTAAGCTAAAATTGGCTATTCTTTCTGCTTGTGACCCTGAGTCACAAACAGAATGCCAGTAATATTCTCCAATACATTTTTGTTCTTTTAGAACAAAAAACCCCAACTCATTCTGTGGTGTCCCAAATTTAGCTCTTCCATCTGATATATACTGTACTCACAGGTACACTTGAACTTGTTTCTTGAACACCTTGTACACTTCAAACTGTCATACCACATGCTGTACAATAGTATTAACACTTCTCTGTCCCTGAGAAGACCTCACTCAGTGGTCTATAGTAGTGGATATTTCTGTTAGTATGGTCTTTTGGGTCATTCAGCTCTCTTTGTTCATCATCCTGACATTCTCCAAATTATGTATTTTAAACAAGCACCTTTTCACGTCTCCCCAGTGAACAGAACATTCACACACGTGCATATGAGTCCAGTAATATTGAACCTGATGAACTTTCCCTTCACTTGCTTCACAACTGACTTTCGGTCTTCATAATTTCTTTACCTACTTTCCAATTTTTGAACAAGGGCCCATCTTTTTTAGCTTTATTTGTTCTCAAGTTACCCAGGAATTATTGCATCAGTCGCTGTAGACCAATGTTTACAATGTTTTTCCCCGTTTAGAGAATTAGACATATTAACAAAACTTTAGAAAGCTAGGTTCTATTTTTTCATTCATTCCAGAGCTCCTAAATGAAGTAATAATGCAACCTCAATACTAGGTGAAATTATCTCATTAAGTGAGGGATTTGTAAGAACATTAGACACCAATATTTCTTTAGATTCAGACTAAAAGACACATGGCCTCTTTAGTGGAATTCAGTAATTTTCCTAACAGGAATTCTACGCCTCCTTTTGAAGCACAAACATTTTTTCTTGTGTATGGTCACTGCTGAGGGATGGTTGAATGTTGATGAATACTGAGCATTTAGGATCCAAGAGCTTACCCTCATCAATGACTTGTACTACCTTCACAGACAAGGAAAGGGGCCTCAAGAGCCTGATCTTTTTGTTTGCAGTTAGTTGCTATCCATTGTTCTGCCTTTCTTCCCATGAACACACAGAGAAGTATCCACAGAGGTCTTGATCAAGACATCGCACCATCGTGGTAGCCACACCTTTTCAACAAATAGAAGCTTTTCCCCGCAGTTACTAGATGCATAATTCAACCCTTAAGTCCAGCTCATAGGCTAGAGAACTCAGTGCTACTAATCTGACTCCATTTTGTTTCATAGTAAATCACCAGGATTGTAGTGATGACTTCTGTGGAAAGCAGAGATAATGAAAAAGCCTGACCTATAATCTTCTCATTAATCTTCCCAGAAGATGTTTTTGGTTTTCAACATGATACTTATCTCTTTGTCTGTTTAATAAAGAAGTGAAGCTACATTCTGGAGCAATTTCATTTTACAACAAAGGACAAAAGAGATGAATGTCTTCATGCCAACTTTAGGTGCCAAGGTCAGGGCGGACTGTTAACATTCCCCCTCTGCAGGATCCTTCACTGGCCCCATATTAGAAAGTCATGAGATGAGAGCCTCTTCAGAAGAAACAGGTTTCACCTGAGCACACCACTTGCCAGATCTGGGGGTTCAACAGGCCCAAGTTTCCATTACATAGTTAAAACTCTTCTCAAAATACCAGTATTAGAAGTAGTTGGCAAGAAATCGGAAGGCCAAAATAAGGTTATTCAGCAAGATCTAGATTGATTTGAAATTAATCAGCTATACAGTCCTGAATATTTTCAACTACACTTACTATATCTTTATTATACATTATACACTTACTATATCCTTATTAATAAATAAAAAAGGGATTTCCTATACTTTCTAAGGAAAGATTTTCTTGACCAAAGTTCCCAAATGTAGTCAATTAGTGTGTTGTTAATTAGTGTTACTAACACTCATATTTCTGCCAGAAGTGAGACCTTGGTACTTAGGAAAAAACACACAGAAGTTCTTATGAAAACCTAATTTGTGGAAGAAATAAGGGAAGAAGGAGATTAGCTTTTAATCCTGTAATAAGGGACTCACTAATGAAAAAGAAATTCCTTTAGAAAGCTTTCCCAGTAAATACCTAGCTTCAGAAGATTAATTTTATAACATCCCCACCTTTTGGATTTTGAAAGCTCCCTGAAACTCTGTTCATCCAGTGTATGAGGGGCTAAAAAGAAAACATAAAGGGTTATAAATAGCTAGTTTGATAGAGGATATTTCTTTGATAAAGACACCTACAGAAAAAAATAAAGGCATCCCAGTCACTGGCCGTGAAACAACACTCTTGAATTTCAGCTCCTGCTCCTAGTTGAACAGTAGGATTGACACTGTAGCTCACAAACAGTCAACCAAACTCAAGTTCCAGAAGCACTGTGGTGCCAACAGCCTCAACAGTTTCCCTAGTTTCTCAAGGAGACTAAATGTTCAGTTAAGAAGACAACACTGCTTTGCACACACCACCCCATCACATAACCTGAAGACTAAAGCCTAATCTAGCACATCCCCACACTTTTGATCCCAAGTTCCTGATTCTGCCAGCTCTGTTTGGGCTGAATCGCTAGGACATCACATTGGCAACTCTCTGAGAACTTCAAACCTCTCCCAGTAGTGATGGGGAGCCCTGAACTGGGATATGCTCAGGCTCTACTCCATAATGCCATTATACTGCATTAATCTAGTCCCAGGTCTGGTGGATGGGAAATTTCAGTAGTCCACTTTCATCCTGAAAGCTTAAGGGCTAGGACATCACATTGGCAAAAGCACTTAAAGCAGCCAAAGCGGTGACCTCTTGTGAAGCATGCAGATCTGCTGGCTATGGCACATGGCACCTGGAAAGACCCAGAGAGAGTTTATGAGCTGAATGCAATAAGGGGTGAGTGCTCTGAAAATAGCAAGTGCTCTTTCTGTTCTCCCCAGCCTGCCTGGCAGTGCACAGTTGCTAGGAGATCCTATTTGGGAAGCCTGAGGTAGCGAGTCACAAATCAGAATCCAACCCCAGAGAGAACAGGAGAGCATGGCACCTGTGCTGGCTCTGCCAACACAGGTTCCAGCCTATTCTGCTCCCTGGGGCACCATTTCCCTGCTTTTCCTCTAATTCACATACGCAGTTAGTTCATATTTCCATTTCTTACACTAGTCTGAAACGCATCAGTGATTAGCACAGAAGTGGAGATCATCTCAGTAGGTAGCACTAACAAGAGGTTCCTATTTAGTTGTGAGGCAACATTCACTGAGTGGTTCATGCAGAATGCAGTTAGAGAGAGCAAACTGTGTGAGATAAATGGCCTTAACTGACGTTTCTCTCCTTTCAGCAGTTAGGAAGGGAATCCAAGAAAATATGTATGTATCTTGATCTAACATGTGCTGAGTTGTTTGACCTCATAATTTTAAATTCCTCAGGCTTGGTAGCTGCAGTACTACTTCATAAGGAAGTCAGTGAGGTTACCTTCCTACACTCTGCTCAGCATCAACACCTAGTTAAAGCTTCTCAAGTAGTATGTGGGTGCTCACATCCTTGGAAAAGCAACCTATATAGAGCTGCACATGAAAAACTGTGTACAGGATCTACACCAAGGGTTAAAAATAAAGCCACTTTCTCAGTTTAGTGTCTTGATGAAGAATGAAGTGATTCTTATTTCCTGAAGAGAAGGCAAAATACCACTGGTCTTCCACATATTGGTAAACCAATTGCCTCTGAAAGTATTGCAGGATATGTTCATAGAGGGATTTAGTAGGGACTTCAAGGAAAGAGCTACATGTGGTTACAGAGGGATAACTAAGTTTCAGAATCCTCACAAGACTATTTACTGTAAAAGTGGGTTGAAGAACATATCAGATTGTTTTCTTGGATTAAACTTATTTCTGACCTTAAATTAATTGGTCAGTTCTGAGATTCAATTTCCCCAAGTCTGTGCATGTATGACTCGACTTTTTTAATATTAAAATTTTCTTTCAAGTTAAAGAGAAGACCAATTTGAAGAGACAAAAGCCTTTTATATGCCAATAGAAAAAAAAAAAAACATGCCACAAACTTTATAGAAAAGCATTTAGATTCAAGGAAGCTACTTCTAATGGATGACAGTTTCACTACTTTTGACTGGCTCTAGATTCTGCCTTCTTCATTTTTAGCAATGCAAAATACACCTCTTCAGTCTTCAAAGAGCAGGCCTGTCCTCAGCCGTCTTTTTATCATGCCATACAGTCATGGCATGTGTTTGGCCACAGTGACACCCATGTCAATATTTTCCTTACAAACTGGATATTTAAACTATTTGTATTTGCCATTGAAGCTTCCACCTATGGGGAGTGTATTCTCCAAAGCCTTCCCCTGCAAGAAGCATAGCCCGCATTATGCCCTGAATAACAGGTATCAGAAATACTGACTAAAGCAAGGCTCCCTTACACAGGCATTTTCTTTAAGAAGAATAATAGAGAGACTGTATTAAATATAACTATGGAATTTTCAAAGCAGAAGAGTATGCTGAGATAGACGAAGGCAGCCCTGGACCTACCTCTGGCTTTTATTCTTCTACTTATGTGTTTATTTTATTAGGCTAGACAGGCACTTTCTCTTTTCTGCATGCCTGGGTAATGCAATCCCCAGTGGTGGTGTGCTGTCAGGAAGTATCACCCCCAAGCATCCAATGGAGTGTGGCTGGAGAGGCGCTTCTGAGAGACATTGTAACTACAGCACAGGCAGGAGCCTAAGCCATTAGTGATCACTATCAGCTAAAATAGGATAGCTAGAGAAAAGGAATGAGGAGGGAGGGAAATATAAGGCTGTTCCTGGATTAGCACTGAACAGAGAGCTCCATCAATGGTGAAAGCCTGAAATAAAATGAAAATGCCACAGGGACTGAGAAGAGCTACAAACATTTCAGGAAGTTAATAGCATAAAAACTGCAGCTGACCTCAAACTCGAGAGAACTGAAAATACACTGAAAAAAAAAACCAAACCAAAAACCCCACCAAGAATAGATTGTCTTGGGAAAAGCTACAAAGCATATGACAAGTATGATCTGAGGAAATAAAGGATGGTGAAAAATGGAAGCACCTCAGTGAATTAAAGCCTGTTTATTTTCCTTGCACTTTATGCTGCAGCTACTGCTGAGATGAGGGTTCAGCAACACACTTCAGAGGACTCCTAGAGCTGTTTAATATGCTTAAATTTAAAAAAACTGCTCCACCTGAAATTTAGGTTGCCAATCTCATACATCCAAATCCTGAGAGAAGGAAAACGGTAACTAAGAAACCAAAGTCTGAGATTCCTTCTTGGACTAAGAATAAACTTCTCTGTCACAGATAGCTGGACAGCAGCTCATATGTCCAAAACATTAAAAAAGAGATGGCTGAAGAAAAACACACTAAAGGGAACGCAGTAAATTGGTAGGATTTCTCTCACTGAGATAAGCATTAGCTTTAATAATTTTGATATACAGAAGCATAGCCAAATAATCCATGACCATTAAGCAATAAGTATTACACATACTAATCAAGACAAAAGATACACTGATACTAGGGGTGGCAGCATCAGTGAAGAGGGTCGGCTTTAAGAAAAAAAAAATCACATTGTCTGTTCTACTACTTAGCAAGGAGATTTCTTTTCCTTTCTGAATACTTGTTTCAATCGCACTTGTTTAGTGGTTACTTCAAATTGCTTTTAAATAGGTCAACTGTATTTGTTATAGTTGCAGACCTTTGTTTTCTGGTTATTTTGCTGACTGCCTGAATTAAAGAATATTTTTAAAATTCATAGCATAATTTTCCATTGCTTCTCTTATTAGATGCATCAGAGTTTTGATAGTAAACAACATACAGCTGAGATCTCATCTTTTTATTTCAGCAAATAGGAGCATCTAAGGTTAAGCCTGTCTCCTCGCTTGAGAAGTTGATGTCCCCTTCACTGCAGTAGCAGAGAGAAAAATCCATTTTTCCTCTTTTCACTTAGCAGTCACGGCAGAAAAGATAATACGTTATTGTTAAGGTTCTTCAGAGCTGATAGTTCACAGCATTTTTAGCCAAACAGCCCTAGTCCTGTAAACTATCTCCCTTAGAGCACTCGAAAACCTTACACTTCAGGCTTGCTACAAAGCAAAACACTGTATCCAGGCTTTTCCCCTAGGACTGTGCACAAGCTCAATTTCCATGGTGATTTGCTTCAAGGCAAGTTTGTATTGAGCATATCAAATTGTGCTAATTATCACAGCTATGTCATATCCACTACAGCTTTTACTGTCTCAGTACCCACTCCCTCACTGATGGCTTTTTTAAAATGCAGCTAAGTCTTGGCCATGGCTTTTAGAAAAAAAAAAGGAAAAAGTACATTAGAAAAAACATGCTGGCTTTCAAATGTGATTTTTTTCCCTACACTTCATGAACAAGATCTAAAAGGTTAAAAAAGCAGCCCCGGAGCAAAGATTGCTACACAGATATAAACAGCTGTTGGTCAGCAGAGCTGTCAAATAAGAAGCTGATTTGCTACTGGGCTTTGTTTTTCCTAACTAATTTCTTGCTCATAGTGTGAAGAAGATGGTATGTGCATGACTCAAAGGAAACTGGCTGGGGTTAGGGTGGAGGGAAAGCACATCAGATAGAATGAGAAAGTGGAACTTTGCATCAATGACATGAGAGGTGTGAATTAGGGTACAACAGCAGAACTCTTCCCATTCTCTTTAACCAACACTGTATTTGAAGATGCAACACTAGAGCAATAAACAAGCCTTAAAATAGAGCATTTAGATGTATCACAAACTGCCTGAAAAGTAAAAAAAGCAGTCACTGCAACCCACCTTGCACGTGTACCTAAAACATTTTGCAGCTTCACTTGAGTATTGTTGTGTAAGAAGAAAAATAAGTACTTCAGGCCTTTTTCATTAGGATCTAAAGGTATAGTGACTAAGCAAAAAGTTTCCAAAGTTGTGTTGACTATTTCTGCCGCTTTCTTTAAATTTTCGTCAACAAAATATGATAAAATTTCCACTGAAGAGAAGGGCAGTTCAGGAATGCAACATTTCCTATTGTCTAAAGAGTACATTTTATGCCTACATCAAAACAAAGTCATTATTTCACATGATAATTTCTACAAATAATCGTGTGCAGAGCTGTTACACTTTACTCACAGTGAGTACTGATGCCATTAAAATTAATTTCTTTTTATTCCACAGGTCAAGAAATGGTCATATAAATAGATCCTGATTATGTGCTGTCAGCTATTTAAGTAGAGCTGATGCAAGCTATTTAAGTAGAGCTGATGTAAAGCATCACATGTAAAGAGTGACATACCTCTATATTCATCAAGTACAAATATACAAGTTCCTGCGTATGAAGGCACTATGCTCAATTCCTAACTTACAACTTGGAGCTGAGTGAACTACACAACCCCAAGGTTTAAGAGTTGCAAAGATATAAAAATCCTTTTCTAAAAGAACAAAAGCTATCAAAACTAAAAAACTTTTCACCTTTCCGTTCCATAGTTTCCACACATGTGGTAAATCACACTTCCTATCTTTGATAAAGTAGTTCCATGACTGGAAGTTGAAAGGCACATAGTATTCTCATTTATCTGGTGGTTCTAGGCAGGAAAGCTTTGGGAAGGCATTTATCACAAAACACTAACTACATGCTTATCTGGATCTAGCAAACTTGAAGACCTAAGAGTTTATAGGAATGAAAAAAATAATTTCCAGTTTGATAAATGTCAGCTTCAGATTAGGTTAAACGTCACAATATTACTGAAAGAGTGAAGATACAAAATGGGCCCTTTACCAGCAGTGCTCAATTTCAGTTCTTCTGACTGCTTTTAATAGTAGAATGCAAGTATTCAGTGGATTCAATGGATTTGCTTCAGACAGAAGTGTTGTTTTAAGTGTTAGTATGATACCTTAGGAGAACTCACAATCTTGTCAATCACTTTGTGCCTACAGTTCAGTTTAAAATGGTGGAAATAGTTTCTTCCTTCTGACAGGCACATTACTGACTGCAAGATTATAATGTCTGCATAATGAATTTAAGTAATCAGCATTATGGTATTCAGGCTGTGGCTTAACTGTGATAAACAGTGCCTAAATCCTATTCATCTTCGTATATCACCCATTCTTTGGAGTACAAATTACTATTTAGTCATCGTTTCATTTTGAATGTGTCAGCAAACTTAGATAACTGAACAAGTTTTTTTTCTCAGAGTTATACAGTGGGTCATTAATGAGTTTTAACTTGGTCTGCAAATTTTTTGTCTGCCTGTTTCCTGACTGCCAACACAGTAACTTCTGATTAGAGATGTTACCCTTATAGCCCCATTTCTGGAGATATGCATCACAATTTGTATTTTCCTACCTAGTACTAAGATTTTTGCTCCTAATTTAACTGAACTGCTCAGCAGTATGCTAGTTGTACAGTTCAGCAGTGTATGTTATGTCACAGAAATTATATGAAGCTGGTTGGCTGTAAACAGGGAAAAACCACAAAACACCAGCAACAGCTGTATAAGACTTACAGTAAGTTTCAAGTTTCTCCAGTTGATATTGACATGATTAACTCTTTATAAATTATTTTGGCATCTTTTAATGCTTCAACCATGTATGCTGAGCTTTGCTCCTGAATGCCATCTCAAAACCACAAACTCATTCAAAATAGGACCTCTTCTACTGAGATCTTCTCCCCCAGGTAGCTCTTTTCCATTTCTGCTGCTCACCAACTAATTTCCAATGATGCCACAGCTCCAAACAATCTCAGCTAATCTTCTGGACATGAATCTTTTCTGCACCCATTCCACTTTAATTACCCTCCTCTATGCTTTGTCTGCAATCACACTGTTTCACTATTAATGTCTCCCATAGTTGTATGTATCCACATGTCTGCTCTCACTCTTTGCAGAACAACTTTATCACTACAAATTAATAGTTGCTGGTTTGCTTGGGATAACATAGTGTGTGTTTTCAAGTGGTGACCTTCTTTCAAGAAAGTTCAGGATTTCATAATGTTCCTGAAGCTACAGTGATGCTTCTTTAAGTAGGAAAAAACAAAGCCAGTACCAAGAAAATGACTTAGTGTCTTTATCTTATCCACCACTTCTCAAACACTGGCCTATTAATAATGAATTTCCTTGCTTGGTATGTTTCTCCAGTTGCATGACCAATTACTGTTCTCACTGAAGTCTGTGGCAACACTCCAACGGAACATAAGTGCTTCCGAGGACAGAACTTGTGTCTCCCCATTGTTTATTTTGTTATCTCCCTGCCAAATGCAAGTGAATGCCAGATTACCTTTCAGCTAATGAAGAAACCTGGGGATTCTGGGTATTCCTCTAGTACAGCCTGGGTTCAGTGTACTATGCGTGTCAGATCGAGAATTGCTCTCAAAAAGCCTAAATGGCTCATTTTTGTCTTATTTTTCCAGAATAAACAACAGTGCACAGTTATGATGCATAAAGTTTACCTCTTGACACTGATCAAATATTTGGGAATCTAAAACCTGGCTTAAAGTGCTGCAAACAGATTTGTGTCTCTAGCTGGTTGAGCACATCTAAGTTTCTACCACAAAAAAACATCTTCAGAAAGTGAGGTGTGGTCCTACAGGAACAACTCAAATGCACAAGGAAGTGCCAGAAGACTTTCCTATTTCTAAAACAGAGGATTCACAGCCTTTAGTTAACTCCAAGAAGCTATTTGCACAGTTACAAAAGAGCCCCAAGTACCTTTTCTAACAGCAGATCTCTAATGATACCGGGCTAAACTGCTCATATCCCTCCACTAATGCTGCTCAGTATGTAATTCCTTGTGCTGCTACATTCTGAAACAATTAACTGAAAAATTGTTATGTATTTATATTTGTTTCTATGTTTATTAACTACTACAGTAAGGTCACCTAATTGCAGGAGACAACTGGCAACCTCATAATTACTTATACAGTTCTTGACTTTTGACTAAAACTTTTCATTTTTTCAACCAAAACCAAAAGTGAGGTTGCTCCATCTTTGACCTTCTATTTCAGTATTTCTTATTCAATTAAGTCAGTATTGATATCATATATGGGGCAAGCATAATTATTTTAAGTCTGTACAGTGTGTTCTGGTTTTGATGCAGAAATAATTTCTGATTCCTTAATACTAATATCCAGTACACAAGAAACTGAAAAGCCTCGAGGAATGAACAATACCGCGGAAATTCCAGTTTACAGTATTGCCATTGCATAAACTAACTTAAAAAAAAAAAAAAAAAGAAGCATGGGCCAGTTTATGGGCCAGTTTACCCCCCCATCTTTCCTTACACTGCTCTCCTTCAAGTAGAGTATTTCCAGTGGGTAGTAGCATGGAGCTATGCATTAATCAGTAAGCTCTCTTGACTAATACAGTTCATTCTCTCTAGTAAGAGGATTCTAGCAGCAAGCATGGATACAGTTTCCTAAGAAGAAAGCAAGCCAAGAAAGGCAGCTCCAGAGGATATCAAGAAAATAGGAAGTGACAGATTGGTGTCACATAAGAGAAAGTATGGCAGGAAATACCACTAGGCTTTTCTCTGTATGAAAGCTCAAGAAAAAGTAGTTATAGCAGAACGTTCTTACTCTGTATTACAACACTAAGTTTTGAGATAAAAGACCATAACAAAAGATTCTATCATTCCCAACAAGTCAGAATACCCAGAATTTTAATTAACATCTCTGATCTTAAGGTCAAATGATACAAACTTCATTAAATTACATCAGAATACATGTCAGACAGTTTTCCTTCAAGAACTTCAGAATTGGTCAGAATTCACAGAAAGTTGTAAATAGTGGGAACAGACTTACAGAAGTCTCAGCCCTGGTCAGATAGCTAAAATAGTTTTCACTTGCAGTCATAATGGAGCTGACCTACACATATAATTTGCTCTTGCTGCACTGGATTTAAAAAAAAAAAGTAAAAATAAAAATAAAGGATATCTACAATTATAACTGAGAGCTACTAGAATGTAGTGGAAAAGGAAAAAGTATCAACTCACTTTTCATATTTATTTATCCAACGGTTCTTGGGGTTTTTTTCTATCTTACCATCAGAATTCTCAAAAATCCATGATGTTTTCATTAAATCTAAAGGTACTGCTTTGATGTTCTTGTACACATGGAATTTCCATAAATGGGATTATTTTGGACTCATGATACTTTAATAGAATCTCAGGATTAAATAAAATGAAAAGAATAACACACTACAAGACAACATTAGTTGCAGGAAAGCAATGACTTGAAGCATGGAAAAATAATTCTAAGTATCCAAGCCTACACAGGGTTCAAATCTTCCCAAACATGAAAGTCTTTTGCCCAGACTCATCCAATCCCTCTGATAAGCTTTTCATTCAGCTTCAGTATACCTCAGCTCACTAGCATGCAGGCCAGCTTCACGTGCCTAACCCAGGAAGCCAGCAGACAGAAGTTACTGCTATATCCTGCTATGACACAGGCTCACCATTGAGCCTTGACCTGCGTGGATTGCAGGACTGTATCCTGCCTCACTCTGAAGGATCCTTCAGATGGAGAACAGAAGTTACTTTGACCTGTCCTTGAATAGCTGTCTTGGAAAAAGTCACACAAGTTATAATAAAATAATCTGGTGTTCATTCACTTATAACAGCCTTTTCAGGACAGCAACAATGACACACTGTCTTCTAGACTACTTCTTTTCAACATATTTTTGGTGAAACCATCTCATGTAAGCTACTTAGAAACTTCAGTCTATTCTCTTTTTTGCAGACAGTACAAGCCTCCATTTGCTGTGCAGCATATCCCCAAGAAGATACAAGATTATTTGCTTTTTGCTAATGATCACCTATGCAAGAGTCCTAGAAGCTTGCATATATCCATAAGCAAGACTGGTGCCACTTCATGCAAATTCAACATTTCCCTGTGTATAAAAGCAATTACTTCTCAGGCCATCTATACACCTGGATAAATAAAAGGATCCTACTGTATTGCAGGGATTCACATGAATACAACACAACTATGCAACAACAGTTGAGAATAAATATGATGCATTAAAATTTTATTGCAATGCAGTGCAACACAGTCTAAAATGTCTGGAAAGGTATTTCCCTGTGGCTATGCATCAGGCTGCCAATAGCACTAAGTCACTCATTCCTCAGCTTGATGGACTTCGGCCCCAGTAATCCCTAAATTCAGAGTGTTTTTTTCTATGTTATTTAGGATTAGTTTTAGCACTGTCTTGAACCTCCACCTTCAGCTAGAATGAGAAAGTGTAAGGGAAGAGATTCCTATGCCCCTTGGAACATCATTCAATTCAGAAATCTTCACAACATAGTTATCTCCAGGAGTACAACTGACTATAAGACTTCCCAGAACTTTGAAGGTATGGAATGGGATACTTATTCCTTTTTTTTTTTTCTTAAAAGCCTGTCCAGGATTTCAGGGAAACATCAAAACACCCGTAACACCTATTTGCTCCACAAAACATTAACTTCTCTAAAAATGAAAAGCACATGCAACCTAGTTAGTGTTGTTAGAAAACTTAAATGCATTACTGTACAACACAAAGTACGGGTATTTTAGCTTTGAATGTCAAAAACACTCACAGTTAACTCACCAGATAACTTTTAGATTACAGATACATTCCAGAATCAGCCTTTTCAGATAGGCTCCAAACCTGCACAAATACTGTTGCCACATAGATAGAAAACTCTTTTGACACAGACTCAACAAGAGATCCAGCTTACAATACACAAGTTACAGACTCCAGGAAACTTACTTGCTTAACACAGTATCAGAAATAACTTCTGACTAAATATTTTTCCTCATTAGAAAATGCATTTTCAAATTCTTGATGTCATGTTTTTTTGAGTGCAAATAGTTTTTGTTTTCAATGTGTGAAAGTTACATATAGATTTCTTAATCTTTTAACTTTACCAGAGTTCCCTACCTGCACACTTTCTTCCTCCAAAAGTGACCATTTTGAAAGCATAGAACAGCATGGGCTGGAATGGACTTCGAAAATCATCTGGTGCCACCCCCCTAGCCATGGGAAAGCACACCTCCTATTAGACCACAGTGCTCCAAGCTGCATCCAGCCTGGCCTTGAACATTTCCAGGGAAGGAGTATTCACAGCTTTCCCTGGGCAACCTGTTCCAGTGCCTCACCATCCTCACTGTGAATAACTTCCTAACATCTGATCTTAATTTCCCCTCTTTCAATTTGAAACCAATACCTTTCTTCCTATCATTATACTCTCTCATGAAGAGTCCTTCCTCTCTTCTCTGCAGGGCCCCTTTAGGTACTGGTAGGCCACTACAAGGTCCTCCCAGAACCTTCTCTTCTCTCGGCTGAACAATCCCTACTCTCTCAGCCTCCCTTCAGAGGAGAGATGGCATCTTCACAGACCTCCTCTGGACCCACTCCAGCAGGTCCATGTCCTTCTTAACAGTGGGACTCCAGACCTGGTGGAATCTCACAAATGCAGAGTAAAGAGGGAGAATCACCTCCCTCAACGTGCTGGCCACACTTCCATCAATGCAGCCCAGTCTGCTTCCCCTCTATAGTTTTAGTGGAGACAGGGCAAAGTTACTGAGTCTTGTGAACATCCAGCTCCACCCATACCAATACACTGAAACAACAATTTCATCTTTGTCTCCTCTTCCTGTGCATCTCATGCTCCATTTGTTTTCTGCCTTCCTTTATCATTGTTCAAAATTCAAGCAGAGGAACTTGGATGAATATGCCTTTGACTGAGACAATATCTCCTGCCAGGTAGCTTCAATATAAACTACTTGGGTTCAGCAGGATATAATTTTCAGAGAGGATGTAACAGCTATTAAGCTACTGCTACACTTGAACTTTGCCATTTACCATTTGAGTTGAACAAGAGTTATTGACAATAACTTCAACAAAGGATGCTTGTGTATAACCAAAAATTTGAGTGCAGTTTGAACTATGATTTATAAATAACTCCCACAAATTCTAGGAAGATTTTTTTGCTTAACACAAAGGCCCAGTGAAAACAAATCTAG
Source organism: Turnix velox (assembly GCA_013400935.1). Taxonomy (NCBI): domain Eukaryota; kingdom Metazoa; phylum Chordata; class Aves; order Charadriiformes; family Turnicidae; genus Turnix; species Turnix velox. Next base: position 616,036 of record VZTY01011092.1, read on the forward strand.
TAGTCAAGTAGAAATACCATTCTATGCACACCTTGCTCTGCACATGCACAGAAGAAAAACAATGCTTAAATTATGAAACATCCTTTCCTGAAATTAAAAAAAAAAAAGAAAAAAGACACACAGAGATTTGAGAATGGTGCCTATAGTGATGACGCTATCTACCCATATTCGGTACAGGCCAGCCAGTGGCAATCACCCCAAAGTATCCTCTTAGAGGATTACAGCCCAGACAGACAGTAGCAGACTCTGTCGACACTTGGAGCCAACCCAAGGCAGTGTGACCACTTTACTGCAGTATCATCACACTTCACATACTGCACACTTCTTATGGGACTTACAGCATGAGTCTCCATTATAGTATGATGGCAGAAATCTTGACTGACTATTACCAGATCTCATAGGTGCCTGTTCAGAGATCTGAACAAGTCTTTAAGTACTCATCCTGGCTTGGAAGTACTTTAGAAATGAGGATGCAGGTGTGTTGAAGCCTTGAGACACTCCTTGGTGCCTGAGAACACTGTATGTGAGAATTAGATCCAATACTGCAAAGATTTATCCACAATTTCCTGTGAGCATGTAACTCAAATTTCTCAGGACCCTGCATGTACTTGATGTGATTTAAGTGTTGACTCAGGTTGTGCTGACTCAAGTTTCAACACACATTCTTAACTAAGAAGTAAACACACACCCATAAGGAAAATAATTGAAGTCTTAAATTTCAGTAAAAACATCAAAAAAGCAAAAAAGATTAAAACATCCTTTTAGCCTGTAGGGATATAAGATGTAGCTAACCAAAGAAAAAGGGGTGAGAATTTACCCATTTAATTATCTTGTTCCAGGATTTATTTGCATTTTCATAATTTATAACCAGAGTTAGGTAACTTTAGTTTGAGCAAACATTCATTTACTTTAAATTACTACTATATGGTAAACAAATATCACAAATTACACAATTAAATAAAGCAGAAGTTTTAGAACAGATCTATGTATTCCAGTTCTGCAGTTAAATACTCTTGATGAAAATATAAAGAGTAGAACATAAAATATTTTTCATTTAAATATATGCAGAATCACAGTGGAAAGATTAGGTTACATATATGGTTATATCTAACAGAATAGAAAGCACACAAATAATTATAACTCTTTAAACCATTCATCTAGCTTTCAAGATGCAATAGACTAGATATTGACTTTTTCAGTACTAGCTACTGACAATCATGGAGAAAATGTCTAATGTGACAATTAAGAATTCATATTTCATGTGAACAGAGACAACTTCTGTTTATCTCTCGAGAATAGAAAGTATCCAAATGTGATATTTTATTGAGGCACAAAAAATACCATGCAGCAGAGCACTTCGCACTTAGTGATGTTTTCTTCTATTAGTATCTAGTGCTAAATCCTGAGAAGTCAAGCTTGGAAATCTCCTTTTCATTGGAAAAATTTGTTCGATCTATGCGAGAGCTTGGGCTTCCAACCTTACTCAACCAAGATTTCCTACAAGAAAAATAAAGAGGGTTAGCATATAACAAACTGCATATATGGGGTTCATACTCCTGCCATGCATTCCCCCAGCCTCCTTCTCCTATTTTTTTTTCATGAGCCGTAAGAAGCCTTTCAATGAGGAAATCACTCCAAATACATTTAGTTCTCTTCTAGGTTTAACTCTCATTCTGCTTTAAAAGGAAAAAAATCACACTATTTTGAAAGGTATCAGTATTTTAAAGAGTATTACACAGTATTACATAAAACTACATCTGACAAAAGGCTAAGGCAGATTTATTCTTATGATCCTGTATAAATGCTTGACAATAGTATTAAAATAAGTACATACTTATTTCACAGATTCAATACCATACTTTCAGCAAAGACCTAAAAGCCATTCATAATTGAAAAACATGAAAAAGGATTCTAGCACTCAGTTTACACTTTGCTGACTACTAAAAGAAATGGAAACTGGAATGAAAGTGAGTTAAGCCCAAACCAGAAAAAAAGACACAAACCAAAAAAAAAAATTATGTTGAAGTAACACACAGTTGTAACAAACACAGAATTTCATATAAACTTTTTGGCAATTCTACATGTATTTGCATTACAATACAATCTTTAATTACACTGGCACTTACCTTGTTCCACAGCACACCAGAAAATAGCACTGAACACAAATCATCACATGGTAAACAAGGCTGCAACCGGACAGTGCTATGGCTGCTCCTCCACACACACGAACCACATTCCTATCCTGCAATTTGCTAATTCACAGTAGTGATAAGCTGTCATGCAATAAAATATATCAAAAACTGCAAAACTTCTTAAATGTCTTAGCTGGTTAAAGAGACAGGTCATATTCTCCAAACAGTGGTAGTCCTTCATAAGATTGGTCTCATTACTAGCACATTAAGTTCTAAAACTGTACCCAGGACTTACACAACTAACGTTTTGAAATTCAGCAGAGTCTCCCAATCATCAAGGAAGATACATCCTTAATACTTCATTAAGAAACTATGTCCTAATACTAATGTATTTTGAAATATAACCCTAGGATCATGCACAGTGAATTTCAGACTTGCAGCTCCATGAGCTCCTTCCTCTTTGACCACTACAACACAGACTCTGTATGGAAAGACTTACTAAAAAAAAATTGAGACACAGATAGCTCATATTTAAAGTGTGACAAGACTTAACTTAGCATACAGCAAATAAATAATTGTTTCTATCAGATGGTTACGTATTTTCACACCTCTTTGGTCTTTATGTTCGCAATACCTGAAGGGGGCTCCAGAAAGGCAGGGATGGAACTTTTTAATAGGGTATGTGAGGGAAGGACTAGGAATAATGGATGTAAATTGGAAGAGGGGAGATTCAGGCTAAAGATAAGAAATTCTTTATGGTGAGGGTGGTGAGATACTGGAATAGGTTACCCAGAGAGGTTGTGGATGCCCCCTCTCTGGAGGTGTTTAAGGCCAGGCAGGACAAGGCATTGAGTGACCTGGTCTAGTGAGAGGTGTCCCTGCTCATGGCAGGGGCGTTGGAACTAGATGATCTTTAAGGTCCCTTCTACTCAAAGTATTCTATGATTCTATGTTGCAAACAATTTCCCTTCCCATCTATTTCAAAATAAACCTTTCCAGTAATGTGAGTACAACCAACACAGTAATGTGTTGCATACATGAGAAACAGAAGAACTCAACCTCTCACTCCACGTGGGAACCCTAAAGGCTGACCAGGTATTTCAACAAAAAGAAAGAACCTTAGTAATAGATCACTTCATTTTACTCCACATTAATAAAAATTGGCACAGTCCCTCTCTTATCTAACATTTATATGGTTGGGTATCCTAGAAAGAAAAAGAATACGTATTTATAATATTTAATTAGTATTAGAAATTACAGTATAACTTATATGCACTGTTTTTAGAAGACTAATGTGATATTCACAAGTGAACAGACTTTTTCAATTATTTTTTCTTCTCCTTTTAAAGATGACCTTGTCCTGTATAAAACCAAAAGAAACACACTCCTTGACCAACCCTTACAACTGTACCTGAGACCAAAACTCATCCATGGCTGCTTCCAATTACCAAGCTCCACTACATGAGAAGAGTAACTCTCAAAAACTCTGCAGAGTAAACTTTATTTATAGTCATCTCCATGTACTCTCACATGAATAAAGACCAAGTACAAACAATGAAAATCCAATTAAAACATTCAGCTCCATAGAAAATCTATAGGATACATTTATTTTAATCCACATCAGGAAGTAGAGAAGGAAGTGTTACAGAACTGCTCCCTATTTGGAATTTATGTGACTCTTCCTCACTGAGATGGTAGTACATTAAAACAGGATTGATATTCCCTCACTTAGCTCAAGTGACTAACTGACAATTCCCTGAATACTGCAAAGAAGCATTTTATTTTCTTTACAAGGGGAAAAATCATAAAGAAGTTATTTGCTAAAAAGCAGCACACTTTTAACTGTTTCCTCACTTACCTACATATCAGAAAGTGTCATCTCCAATATCTTTTGTCAAGAGCAGTATTTTTTAATGGTTTTAACAGACTCGAGTTAGGAACAGCTTTGGTATTCTCCTCTTGCTTCCATCAGCTGCCTTAATTTTCTTTCATATATGCCATAAATTTCAGATCACCCCATGTGCAGAACAGATTAGCTACAATTAGTAGCATTTGGAGTTTTAGCTTGCCATTCATAGCATACATTTTAAAATTCACTGCTGCTACCCACTTTGCTTCAGGAGTGAGAAAGACAGTTCTCTACCTTGCTTGTCATATGGGGTAGGTCTGAATCAAACAAGGACATGCCTTTAGTCTGCAGTGGAACAGTACATAACTTGCTTTTTAACTATAAAGGATCTATTTATAAAAGAGAGACAATGCTTCAATGAGCCCAGAACCAGAGTTAATGTCTAAATACCCTTTTCCCATCATGTTTCATTACTCAAGTAGAAGTCCATGAAACTTCTCTTGGTCATACTCCAACCTCACTATTCAAAATCAAATTGCAATTTGGGGACTTTAAACAACTCACATGGTTTTAATCACAGATTTGAGCACAATGCAACCTCCTTGCTTGGGGGAAAACCCAGGCACCCATGGAGATGACATTCTAGAGTATCTCAGGATGTGAAGTGCTCCTGGCATCCCCTCCTACCCTCTGCCACAGGGCTAAGAACATCCTGTGATCAGTTCATTCAGGCAAGCCTGTTTGCAAAAGTAACCCAAAACAAACCTGATAATCCTTTTATCATTTCATTAACTAAACTGAACCTTGCTAAGTGATGCTGGCTGTTACCTAGGCAACCAAGCATTTAACATATTACTGGAGCCAAATTTGCATCATCCTAATTTAGATCCTTGCGAAAATAGCCTGGCTGCCATTAGACTCCTCTTGCAAGCCAAGGTACACGTGCCTACATGTTAACTTGACAGAATGAAGTCTGTCCATGTCAAATCTGGACAGTTCTCTGGAATAGCTATTTGAGGAGCCTTGCCTCTGTAATATAGGGTAGTACTAGCACAGCTGTAAATACAGCACACTTTGAACATCACAGACAGCAGACTTCACAATTTCCCAAATTAAATTATTTTAAAATTAAATCTATGCTATAAAATCAAATTTACCCAAAAAAATGGTTTAGCTGGCACTATTCTTACTTCAATATAGAAAAAGTAACAGGCCTTTCTGCACCTTCACATAGCAAGTATGCCAAATAAGCACGTAAACAAAGAAGGCATTTTTCCTGTGCTAGACCTCATACAAAACTGCCAATATACATGGAATGCTGCTACAATAGTTCATTAACTGTATGCTAACTACTTCATTCTGAGATTGAAGCAATTTACAGCCAATAATGCTAGAAACGGACCTAAAAATGATCTACAGCATTAATACTTGGTGAGGCAGGCACAATTTAGGAGTTCCCTTCACCTTAACTACAGTGTCACTGAGAGCATACAAGAAAAATGTGTGCTTCTATTTAGAGGGAGAAAAAATAACAGGCACTGGCTTATTTACACTACTTGCCTTTGTTTGGGATAAAATACTGGAGAGAATGTTGCTTTTGAAGATTGTATTAACATCTGTGACAGCATATAGACTAGGATTACAAATATTTATAAGATATCTCCAAAATATTCTTGTATTCTGAAACAGTACTGTCAAGTTTTCATAAAGCCTGATATTTAAATGTTTGCAGAAGAAATAGAGAATTATTTATCATTGCTGTCTGGCTTCTGAGCTTTTGGAAAGAACTTCAGCCAAGGTTTTCAAACTTCATTCTACAATCATAAAGGCATTTTACTTAAAACTTTTAATTTTATAATCCTGAAATTCACATCTAGGTAAAGCCTCTAGTAACCTGGATAGTAAAGGCGTCTCACAGCTTACTGTAAAGCCATTCCATTGTCCCTGCACCTCTGCTCCTGATGTCAGAACTTAACAGTAAAATAGGAATCCGGAAATAAAATTTATAGGGTTCAGTGTTGTTGCAGGAAAAGTAGCAGGAAGTATAAAAAACCTGGTAACAAAAATATGCTTGAAAATACCAATATTTTACATTACTTGAATCAGTGCAGCCTAAAAAACACTATACCACATTTAGCATTTCTATTTTACCTAAAGCAATCAAGACCTCAGTATGAATAAAACAGTTTATAAAAAAATCCTCCATGAGAGATCATGGGAAGAATAACTAATATTTTATTGCAGGATAAGGTCACAAGGACTCAAGAGTCCGTGCAGTTGTATGCCTCCCATTGGCCTGTATCCTCTTCTTCTACAAATTGTTTTTAGCTCTCAAAATTAGGCTCTAGAACTTGGTCTAGAAACTTGTAGCTACCTGACACAAAACACATCTGCCCTCGTAGCTCTGATCAAGGGGTCCTCTGAGCTACCATGGAAACTGCTGCACATCCTCAGACAAAGGGGACCTGGTGGTTTTCAGATTGTTGTGCCTATAGCCTGATACACCAACAAAACTACTGCTGGCAACAGTCCACACTAGGTCAGGATTAGATGTCTACACTTAATTGCATGTTCAGGCTGTTTGCATACACATACTAGCAAAAGGAAGGGGGAAGCAGTATTGAGAAAACAAGGCAAAGTTCAAGGGAGTAGAATTTTAGCACATTGACTAGAGTGACTCCATCACAGTGCAGAGGATTAAAACAAAAACAAGGAGGTCACCAGTAGTTCACAGTAGATACAGGCCAAAAAGCATGTGGACCACAAAGAAAGCAACTTGCCCCAGAATAAAGCCAGGTGTGGGGAATACATTAACTAGTCCAGGTGACACAAACCCAGGAATTTCTTTCCCCTTTGGATATTTAGCAGAAGTACCATAACTGTTGTAGAAAGGGGAGAAAAAGATATTTAATTAAAACTAGTGTTTCACTTTTCATTTTTAAACACAGCTGTCAGATGAATGCTGTTAATCTGTTTGTATTTCTTCCCTTTCTGTCGAACCGTGCTCGAGGCTCAAGGCTAGCATTTCTCTAGAGAATACATGATGAGCTTTTCTTCAATGTACTATTTCTAATTAATATCAACAGCAAGGTCACATTAACAAAACCTGATCTGATGGAGATACTGCATGACACAATAAGCTTCAAATACATTTTTTGATGTCTTCAACCCAAGAAGACTTGTATGTTAATGTCCATCATATTGTATATATTATTGGCATGATTTTTTAAATATAAAATCTATCATTACTAGTCTGCATTAGCACTGAATATGACTATGTACCTCAAGTTTACTTCATTATTCAAATGAGATCTATGTTAAATGTCTTCACAGCTTAACTTATAGAGGTGGAACTATCCCAGAACAAATAAAACCAAGCCTTAGGATTTTTTCTTACATACAATGCAAAGATCTGTTCTGCATTTTCCTATTAATAGTATTGTAGAATTTAATAATCTACTTAGGTATGGAATCATTAGAAATGTATTTTCATTAAGAAGCAAATCAGAACACCTCTTTGTTCAAATCATGTTAGACAAGGGACATTTGGTTTTTCATGTATCTTATTGGAAAAAAACAGGCAATGCTGCAGAAATTCAATCTAAAGAAAAGTAAAGTAGTCAATGAATAGTAAGATCTAATGCAGCCTTTTTAGTGACTCCTAACAGCTTTTACATTAACAGAACATTCATGACTTACAGAAAGAGAATTTCCTGTTAAGCTTGTACCCTGTATTTCCAAAGCAATAAACATACCAGAAAGCCAGGAGCAGCAAAAAGCCTATTGTGTCTTTCCCTTGTAGTATGTCTGCCTCTACAGTGTAGAATTTGGCTCTCATAACAGAAAAAGAATTTTGGCTAACACCACTCCACTGCAGAGAATACAACTGAAAGTTATTTCTCATTCCACTTCGATTAAGTCTAAGGTCACAGGAAGCTTAAATGAGGAGGAATTGTTGCTGTTAGCATATCAATTCAGGGTTCTAGGAAATAAAAGCTGGTTCTGATGCTTAGAAACCAATTACCACCCATCACCCACACAAACCCACAAATACAAATGGCTGTATTATAAAGTTGGACAAATAGTAGAATACTACTGTTTCTTACCATTAATTTTATATCTAAAAATTTTAAACCCTTACCTTGGCCATTTCAAAGCAACCTTATTGGTAGGCCACAATGAATTATCAGACTTTGACCAATTAAATTTTACTTTAAATCCATTTCATTACACAGCCGGGTAAAAACAAATTATAGTCTACAGTAAAAAGCTTACTGTTACAGCCATCTAGCTGAAGCATTCATATCAAATCAACTCTCATCTATAGTCCAGGAAAGCATTCAAGTCAGTCAGAAAATTCTAGATGGCAAATGCAATGATGAATGAAAGACAACACTTTCTTTCTTTCTGGTAATGAGGTTCAGTGAGGATAACAGACATAAAAGTCACATGAGGACAAATCCACATATTACCATACTTTTCGTATCTTCTATGTAATTCTCAGAAGACAGATTTAAATAGAGAAATGCAAACTAATTTATTATGCAAGAACTAAAAATAACGCCAGACCAAAACTGTGGATTCCTTCAAACATTGCTGGGATTCTTACTGCTTTTCTTCAAATGTTTCCCTTACAAGTACTTAGCATAGCTAAAGGACTGAAAAACAAGAAGCACAGAAAAGTTGCAAACTGGCCCTTTCTGATTAAAAAAAAAAGACCTTAAAGGGGAAGTGTCATAATTTTTAAAGCATCATGTTACAGAGCACTAAGTAAGTCTGGGAGATACTATTCAGTATCTTTCTGTAACAGTGCAATTCACCTTCCCCTGGATACCATTGTTCAAATACTTCAGGCAGGCTCACTCTGAAACATGCCTCTGAAACTGACCATTTATATCAAAGTTCATTGTATGAGCACTTTTTTATCTGTAGCTTGCAAAAATGTTTTGAAATTTTCTTATTAATCATACAGCTAGCTCAACTCCATTTTCCCCCATTGACTTTACACTACATGATTCAGTTTGTAATTTAAATTGCACACTTCTAAAGGAAGCAGTTACACCCATCTTTTTAACACACAATCTCAAGGAGCGCTTTTTAAAGCCACTGCGATATAAAACAGTACATGTAGTATATTAAAAGATCAGAATTTTTTAAATAATGTACTAGAAAGCACTACTGAGAAAAACAGCAAGTAGACTACAGTAGCTAATAGTCTGCTTAAAATTCAGACGATGAGAAAACTTGGTCTTTGTCAAGATGTACTTTCAAAATGCTCTATGTTTTTTGGATTAAAAATACAACTACAATGAAGATTAAGCAAGAGATAAGGATATGTTACAGCTATTACATTCTTCATTTAACAAGAGCTATTTGTGGTTTTCAGCACACCAGAACCTGCTATTGAGCTGAAAAGCATATTGTGCTTGCAAGGAAGGTCGCACTATACCCAAGATGTATATATAATCTTCTCTGTAAATAAAATCCCTTTTGCAATCAATTAGATTTGTTACCAGGATCTAGGATTTGTTGATATGCACGATTTATTGTTTCTATAAATAACAGGAAAAGACCTTGTATTTAATAAGTTTCAGGTGCTTTGCAAAGTCTGGCTTGTCTCATCTGCCTTGAGGTTAACTTCCTGACACAAAAAACAGCCTAAGGCTGAGCTACAAAAACGAGAGAGGTAAGATACGGCATTCCAGAAGCTTGGCACAAGTGATGACATCTTTCAAATTGTTACATCCTGGAGAGTGACGTTTTATTTCTAGTAAGAAAATTATTTTCATTCTTTAAAGTATTACTTCTTAATGATGTTCGTATGGCTTAAAATGTACATTAAAATGTATATTAAAAATATCACTCTTTAAAGATCTAATATAATACCATAGAGAAAAACAGTCTTTATAAGTTCCATAAATTTTTCATTTCACTTGTGGACACTTTGGATTTCGGTATGTAAGATGATACATGCTATCTTCGTTGGTAAGTATTAAATATATAATCTAAAGAAGCCTATCAAGTTATGATCCCAAACTACACTGATAGGAAATAATGTTGGATATATCAGCACATAAACACACACACACTTGATACACTAACACATGTACTTGATTACCTACATGTCCACATTATTCGAATCACTTGGTAACATCTCTAGTTGTTAAGCTTTAAACTTTGTATCAATATCAAAAAGTCCTCAAAAGTAAAAAAGAAAGACCTATTCTTGTGAGCTGCATCAGTGCTGCAAGCATGCCTATAGTGAAGTCCATTACTGTAGTCTATAAACTGTCATTATAAATATACTCACTTAGTAGTAGAAATAAACACACTTAACATCAAAGCTCCAAGCTATTTAAGGAAGCTACCAGAGTATGAACACATTTTGGTTCAATGTTCCTTTTTGTTAAAAATAAGTTAGTTTAAACAAGGCTTTTAATATTTATTTAAATAGGATCTGATACATCTTCTTTGCTACTTAGTGGCTTCTGCACTATACTACGCTGTGTATTTATTATACTTGTTATTTTTATCTTCTCCCTAAAACACATTTTTCCCATTTATTTGCAACAGTGATAAACTGAGGAAATTATTTCTTTTTCAGGGTAAAAAAAAATTTCTTCTACGAAAGTAAACCCAGACAGGAAACCCTAACCAAACACCTATCCAAGGCAACCATGGTACATGCTACTTAAAGTCACCACTTACAGAAAGCAAACTAGAAGATTTAGTGATTTTTAAAGATTCTGAAAAAAAATGTGAGGATATGGGCTTGATCTTAATTTTAGACATGTTGTTGATTCATTACAATCTGCCATTAAGCAGAAATTTTCTTTTTTTGGTATCAAGAGCTTTAGACTTCAAAAGCTTGAATAGAAGTACAATTCTACTGAAGACAGCAACTTACTTCTACTAAAATCAACAGTAATGTCCACTGGGAACAGTGAAATAGACTTGACCTCCCCTTCATCAAATTTAAGCAGCGATCTACAATCACTTATAGAAATTAAAACATTTAAAGAGTCCAAAGCAAGTAAACCATCTTTACAAGACAAATGGCCTATACTATTTTCAAGTATTCCTAAATAGGTATTGTTAATAACTATAAATAAGCATCTTGTTTTATACAGTTTTAGTTTTGTCATGCATGCTTCATACAATGTGAGCTGCTATCGTGGAAATACTCATCAGGAATAAAAGACATTTTGATTTAACACATTAACAGACCTAGTAAATGCTTACCCAGCTCATTACAATGTGCAGTGAGCTGGGCAACATTCTCTCCTGCAAAGAACTTCCAGTTTAGAAAACATATTGAAACTTTTTTACAATAACTGCATAATCCATTGACATGAGTATTAACTAGCCAAATCTGAGTTTATTTAGTGTTTCCTAGTACAAATAACAAATCAGTTTTCTTACAATTGTTCAAAACCACATTTTCAGAAGAACTGCAAGCAATGAGCTAAGAATGTATGCCTTAATAAAGAAACACTAAGATTATTTTAAAATAAGCATTTAGAGTTGCTGCCCTGGTTCCAGAAGGAATAGACATAGTTCTGCCTAGGCTCTGACGGGGACACAGGTATTCCATCCCATCTGAGCAATGTCCAGTCTGCTAGGAGCTGCAGGGGAAGTGGGGGCAGGAATTCACCACTTTGGAGCGGGCTGGGGTGCCCCATGTCTGCTCCATACAAGGTATGAGAGGTATACATTGCAATTTCTTAACATACAATGGGCTTTGATATTTTTTAATATTTTGTAAGAAGATAATTATTGTCAAATTACAATAAACACATTCCCAAAATTCTATATCCTCACCCTCAAATTTCAGAGACTGTCAAGGAATATCAAATATCTCATTTGTTTTCTGTCATTTATGTCCTTCTCTTTCTTTTCCTTCTCCCTTTTTTGAAATTTTATTCTGCTGGCACAGTTAAGGCAACAGAAGAGTTTCTGATCAGTTACACACTGTAGGCTTGCTGCAGAGACTATGAAGATTGAAAACAGAACTATAAAAGAATACAAGAAACCCAGTAACTTCACTAGCAGCTAATTTTACTGAAATTTATGTACAAATACTTCATTAACGCTACCCTTAACAACACTTAGGTTTTGTAACTAATTGCCCAGTGCTGCATTAATGTGCAAAAAGAATGAGTACTGGATGCTACCAGGCCATGGTGCACTGAATGCACCCCACAGAAAAGGCTTCTCAACAAAATTCATAGAACTGTGGTAATTCACTGGTACAGTCAAAGACGCTCAGCTGCCTTGCGTCTTTAATGGCTCAGTGTTTCCTGTGATTGTCACAATATAGTGATCACCTGTGTGCAGATTCTGGCCTGTCCTTGTTAACTGTAACATCTCTGATTCAACCGTGCTAGCACACATTTTAGGATGACATTCAGGAGTATAGTCCAAATTTGCCACTTCATTAAAGTGATGAAATAACTGAAGCATTTAAAATGGCTCATTTCAAAGAACTCATTTCAAAATATACTGAGTTACTTGGTGCTTCCAGTGACAAATATTTCCAAGCACAGAGAATTGAAATGCTGACATTGAAGACTGGCGGGTTTCCTAGAATAAAACCTCTCAAAAGTCACATGCTCATGCTCTTTGAATTTGCTCATGAAGGTCTGTTTTGCCATTTGGCCATAAGTGCACAGAGAATAAAAGATGTTTTTCTTTTTTTGCAACACCAAGACCTTGGAAGCAAAACAACAAAAGTTAATAACTCAGGAAGACCAGTTATGCAACCTTAAAAACATTAGAGCTGGTCTGAAATTATTTCACTAAATTAATATCAGAAGAGTTGACATCATGCTGTTTATAAAAACACAAGTATGCTCCAGCTTCCTTCATGTCCAAATACTATAAAACTTGTACCAGTTAAATATGAACTGTACCTTACAACAGCTGCAATGAAACTCAGGACAGCACACAACAGATGAAAAGGGTGGCCAGACCACACATTTGACTCTGAAAAGGTGCACTAGAAGTCTTCAAATGCCCATTCTGAGATAAGCAAGGCCTGATTTTAAAGAACATATATGATTACCTGACAACTGTTACCACCGAACAGATCTAAGAGCATGGAAACAAGCTCAGTACACATCACTTTAGTAAGTCACATTCCAGAGTCTCAAACTGGGTACAAGTAGAAGAAAAGCAGAGATCACATTTCAAAAAACTAGTCTAAATTAATTACTGGTATCGTGGTAGAAGTCTATTGCAGAAATAGAAAAATCCCCACGTTTTGGAGCAATGTTCAACAATCTCAGCTTCTTGTCTGGTGAAAACTGAAGGTCTGACCTAAAGCTACAAGTCCTTTTACTAAGCAAAGCTTGTTGCCTCCTCTGGATAAGCTTTCTCTGGACACCAAATAATGCAGTTGTTCTGTAGTTTATTGCTGAACCCTGGCTGAGGGGCACACATATCTTAGACAAACACTTAATTTAATCATTTCACCTAACTCTACAAGTTGCATCCTTACTGCCAATACTGTCTAACTGTCCTGTACTTCTATGAAATCCTGGATGTCTTGGATAGCTTCAATAAAGTGGCAACACTGTACTGGATGTTAAAAGTTCCTGTGATTAACTCGGGCTCTCCAGTTCCTTCCTTACGTGGTACAAATACAGTATTTCTGAGACATGGAAGACATGTACAAGTAAAAAAAGAAAAGTATCTCTACTTAAAGAACAACTTTTTCTGTCATAAAGCAACAAAAAGGTTATTTAATTAAAACAGTCCATCCATTTTGGCTTTAAAATTAATACAGGATGTTACAGTCTTGCCTACATATTTTTTTCAAAACAAGGGTTCATAATTCAAGTATTAACAGACCTTTTACTACTGTGGGATAAGTCACTGTCTTCTTTCATTCTCCTTTGCTATATTGATAGAAACAACCTTGACTCCTTCATGCAATGCTACTTACTTATCTATAATATCCTGATATAGGACGCAGGAAAATATTACCACATTTCTTAATTATTTATCCCCCAAAATAAATAAAAACCTGCATTTCAGCTTCAAAATAATTTATTCTTCATTTTTATTTTAATTATTGGGTGTTTTTCATTACTTAGCTTTCTAAAACTAACAAAAAGCCCTAAAATTCATAAACAGCAAAGGCTCCATTTCTTATTTTAGCTATTGACAGTGCTTCACCTTCAAGGTATGTTAAGGATCAGTTCAGTGAAGGTAAATCAAAGTGTGAACTATCCACTTAAGTTTCCTATTCAGGATATTCATGCATAAAAACATTTAACTCAAGAGCCTGTTGCATTACAAATTTTCTCAAACAATGGATAAGCACATCTTAATGGAACTAACTCAAGTTTATGCAACCTGGATTTAACTTCTCAAAGAAATCCAGTGTGAACTTGAAGAGGAATTACCTTTTTTTAATCCAAGCAAAAAAGCACTGTGACTACAGTTGAAAGTAGTAGTGTTTCATTAAATAGTAATATCTACTGCACTGCTTTGCTCATAAAGCAGCTAAATGGTAAAATCAAAGTAGAAAACCTGTCTAACTAAACAAATTGCAATAGATAATTGAGAAACAAAACCCCAAGACTCCTCTCCATACAACCAAATGAGTTACAGTACTAAGTCTATCTAGTACTTATCCTCTGTGTCTGGAGATGGAGAGCACTCCAAATTGCTAGAGCAGATTCTCTTCAAAGCATGCAGCACTGGTGTATTCAAAAGGCTGGATGTCATCCAAGACCTGGATAAACGGATGACAGTTTCCTACCTTTTACAAATTAAAGAACATTGATTTTATTAGGAAAAAAATGTAATGCACTTTTCCCAAATATACAACTGATGCACCACTGGCACGACCAGCAAATAGCAGCTAGGAAACAGAAAAAACCCTGCAGCAACAGGGCACTTAGTGGAAGACAGTAAAAGCTATTCCTGTTTCCTTAAAATATACACAACCCTTAGAGGGCTACAAAAAAAATACATCCAAAAAAATTACCAGAACAGAAAACTATGCATAAACAACTCTGGCCTCCATAGTTTTAATACAATTACATTTACTAAGAGCACACAGTATGAAAATGGTTACATGACTGTAGTTTTAACATAAACCATAAGCATTTCAAAGTTGCTATATCTAACTAGAACAGTCACACAATTCTCACAGAAACCTAGCTGAACGACAGACCCAAACATAGGCATATATGCTTTAGGGAGTCCAAAGAGCACTGAATTCAGAATCTTTCTTGTTCAGGAACACGTGGAAAAATCTTTTTGCCTCTCCAGCTTTTCTCCATCTCTTCATTACCGATAACGTAAGAGTATCTTCACATACAAAGACATTGACTGAAACTGCAGAACTCAGATAATTGAGCAACAAAGATTCGCTCATATACTAATTGTAAGATGTGAAGGGGAGGTATATGTTAGAGGAAAATTGGTGGATCGAGGAGTCTGCACCTTCCAAGTACCTTATCTAACAGGGTAAGCAAGAGGGTTACCTGCAGTTGAGGGAATTATATAAAAAAGGAGGCTGCATTCTCTTTACAGAAATTCTACAGGGGTATGTTCCAGTAGACTCTCCATTTATTTGTATGTACATCAACAACTCCAGAACTCCTCCATCTCCTTTGTGAACACTGACCTTTAGCATCAGGAATTAATACACTATTACACAACTTAAGCTAGAGCTGTGTTCACAGCACTCAAGTTGCTTGCTATTAGCTCTTCAACCAAGCTCAGAGAGCAAAGACTGCAGGTCCTTGCTACGGCAAAGATGCAGTGAGCACAATGTTTTCTTATGAACTTTTGGTACTTACGACAGAACTACACAACAGCAAAAAGGACAGAGGAAAACCAAATAGTTTTAAGCAGAATTAAATGTGTCAAAGATGAAACAAGCAAGTATGAACTGTAGTCATGTGCCTAAATAAGGTCAGAAGAACAGATTACACCAGCATTCTACAACACATCAGTAATCAAATCCTCTAGTCATCATCATGCTCAAAAGGACCACAATCTGAATGAACACTGGCAGAAAAGTCTGTGGTGTGGAGAAAGATTTTTGGATGCTGGTTAGTTTGCAGGTGGCAAGAATAAAGGAAGCACATCAGGAGAAAAGATCCATGTTGGGTAAAACCTGAGACAGAACATGTTCAGTGTATGACAGAAGATCAAGTGAGAGGTGAAGATGAACCACGCTTCACTTGTAGCTATCCATCAACTCAGATGTGGAAACAAGAGAAACTATGAACTATGTATTCTTTCAAACAAAACCAAACAGAATAATTCCTGTGCTTCTACAGAAATCACATGCTTTTAGAAATAGAGATTTTTGTGTAAAATGTAATAAAGAACATCTAAAAATCTGTTACATTATGAAACCCTGTAACATTTTAATTAAACTCCTTCATCATATGTTTTTAAAGTAAATTAAATTCTAAAGAAAATTCAAAGTCCCAAGCTATTACTTATTATTTACTGTTCTTCAGGGCACCTCACTGGATTCTGTGCTTGCTAAGGAATGCAAAACACTTCCCTTGGAGCAAAATTCTTTCAGATAATCAAATTGCTGCATGCTAGATGCTGGCTTGAGGATATAAATCATTCCAGCTGATCAAAAGAATCTTATTTATTGTTAACCATTATTTCATGTACAATCATCACTTTTAATAGATACTTTTTTCAGCAGTATCCAGGAAATACAGTCCAAGTGACCCTACATTCACCCCATGCGTTAGAAAGAATCCTCAACACAGCAGTGGTTTAGTGAAGTTTTTAACAGGGTTTATACTGGTAAGCTACAAATTAGTAGTAACAATACCCTGTTCCGTTCATTGCCTAGGAACAGCAACTCAGTGTGGGAAGTTTTCTCTTCAACTGACAGTAAGCCCCATGAAATAACAAAAAAATAAATGAAGCATGGAAACCATGGAAACCACATTCTACCATACGTCTTCCAAAAATCTCAAATCAAAAACAAGAACTTAGGTAAATTACCAAAAACTCTAAAATCAAGCAATTTCTATTTTATACAAGGCCAAAAGCTTACTGAGCTACTAAGTTAAATCAGGCACCAAAAGATCCCTTTAATATTTTAGAACTGAAATAATAAAACACTCCATTTTCAAGGAACTACTTCTGCATAGTAGTTTCAGTCGAAGTTTCAGTTGTACCTGGAAGCACATGCATTGCTGGAAATATTTTCTTTAGCTTAAAATTTCCAGAATGAAGTTCTCAATTCTCTTCCCAGCCACCCCACATTCACATCTGGTTACAATTGCATCCTTGTAACGTTGGTTTGGGGCACCTGTAAGACTGTCAGGAATATTCTAAAGCATTCAGCCTTGTGATTCTAAATTGTAAAGCAGTCAAAGCAGACATCAGTTGGACAGCATTACTGGTTCCCAATGTCACCCCTCTGAGATTATATAAATTCAAGATGCAGACAGACATCTGTGGTTACACACATGACTCTTACCCCATCTTCTCACTTACTCCATTGTATTCATGTCATATACATTGCAGTTCATTCTTTGCAATACAGATTCAATGTGACATTCTGGTGTATGATACATTTAACAAAATTCGGATTGGTCTTCATTATAACCTAAAATAATGAGAGATTCTCTTGATTCAGACTACATTTCACTCTTAACCTGAAATTCAATGAATATTTTTATTCACAAAGGCAAACATTCTCCCTAGCCTTACCAGCCCATTCCACTGTAAGCTGAAAGGATTCTCTGATCTTGTAAGAAAAGACAATAACAAGTTAGGTAATTGAGTTCCTCAAGAAGCTTAGATTTGCATCAGTCTTCATCTGCAATTAAAACCATTACGAAGAAATTACAAATTCTTCAAGTTTCTATATACTGAAAATTCTAAAATAATTTGCAAATGAGCAACACAAAGAAATTACATTCTAAGTTGCTTTTGAAATTTATTATGTAAGTCTGTGAAGCAATATGGCCTGTCTCTGGGCAGCAGGTCCTATCTTGCCCTCACACTCGTTCTTTTCTAAGGCTTCTCCTAGTCAGCACAGAGTCACTCAACTCAGACACAGCTCACCACAACGACAAACCCAGTACAAATACGAAGTCAGGTACAACTACACATTTTACTTATTCACACCAGAGATGACACAAACTAAATAAAAACCCAGTTTAACAAACCATGATGCTCTGCCTGACTTTAGTGTTGACTGTATTATTTCACTTTATAAAATGATGTCTAAACAACTTATACCAGATCTCCACATCACAAGGAACATTGTCTAGTTTGGTTCTTCAATGATATTTGGAATTTTTAACCTCAAATTTTTAAAGACAGAGGAAAAACTTGAAAAATAACTATATTGACAAGATACTAATACAAGATTCTCCAAAAAAAAATTTTTAAAAATAAGGTATTTTATTCTGCTCCCAAAAAAGCACTGTAAGCTTTGAAGAAATCAGTAGTTAAATGCAATTACTTAAGACACAATTATAAAGCATGTTAAACATACAGGCATGTTGAGTTCCATTTATTTATTCAAACATACAAAAATATTTACTCAGATCCAAACAGGTACCATAATATAGTGCTTTTTAATGAAGAATTTTACCTACATTTGTATACCCCTACTAATATGTCTATTATAGCAAGACTCCTGCACTACATTACTGTTGTTTCAACACTTAATGCAACAGGATTAGATTTATGGCAAGACATCTTCATGGTGGATATAGTTTTGGTATTTCTAAGTAGGGTCAAGTTCCTCTTGCACAGACACTAACTGAAACATGTCTAAGACACGTTTCAGGCTAGATATAAGAAAAAATACAGTGAGGCTGGTGAGACACTGAAACAGGTTGCCCAGGGAGGTTGTGGATGTTCCCTCCCTGGCCAGGTTGGACAAGGCACTGAGCAACCTGATCTAGTAGGACGTGTTCCTGTCTATGGCAGGGGGGTTGGAACTAGATGATCTTTAAGGTCCCTTCCCTTTGCAAGCACACAATTTGTCACAGTTACCTTTTAATTCAAATATCTTCTCATTTCAATAAGATCTTGCAAGATTAGCATTTGAAAAGAGGGGAAGAGACTAAGACATAAGCACTTAAACAATTTTCTCTGCTTTTTAATGAATTACACATTTTTCTACACATGACAGTAGACAAGATTAATCATGTGTATGTTTATAATCAATGGTTTCATAATTCCAAATGTTTCATACTCATATTTCCTTCTCATATTCATTGCTATGATGGCAGCATTCCTGCTATGTTTAATCTAACTCGCCTTATATCCCTCAACAGTAGAGGAATGCAATAAGCAGAACAGAGGTGGGGTGATACAAATACACATCTGTGATAGCTTCTAGGCTAGCATTCATACTTCTGCAGTCTCCTTCTTCTGGAAAATTGGAAATTTTTCTTGCAAATGGGAGGTTTACACAGCCAAAAATTGACTTGGCACACATAATTATTTTACTAAGCTTACTACCTACAATATCCAAACAGAAACAGCTATCAACTGCAGCTATTAATATGCATTTTAAATTGCTGTTCAGCAATTAGAAAAGTATTTCTACCTCTTTCCAACTTCAGCTTCTGAAATTCCACTTCCAATTAAAGCTGTCAACCAGCTTCTCCAAAATCAAGATTTTTATCATATTTGACAATCCTCAAACTACTCAGATGAATGTTCTTCAACATTAGCTATCCAAAGATAATTGACAGTCAAACTCAACCCCTCTCTCGTGGCATTGATTCCCCAGTTAAGTAGATGGAAAACAGGATTTCACTTGTACAGCTGGTGAAAGAAATATCTAGAAAGCAAAAAATATTTGCCATCTTCTACATATGCAAGTAGGTTGACATCTAGTGTGAAAACACTGAACTACAAAGCCTACACTGCATATTAACAAGGATGAATGTAAAATAATTACAAAAAATCCATGTTTAAATTACAAGATAACCAAATCTCTCAAATACAAGCACCATTAACACTTTTACTCTGTACTAGTGATTGAGGAAGCGTAGCTTCTAAAACTGAACTGAAATACTAGCAGTAAATCTTAAAAACTAAAGACAGAATCAGGAAAGAAGGCTGAGAAACACAGGCTAGATGGTTAAGCAGAATTTTTTCCTAGCCTTGGATAAGGTGAAGTAGAACAGCTAAGATATACAGGCAGAATGACTTTAATTTGCTTTAGAGTAAATTATTTAAATAGACCTTGAATTGCCTTAATTTCTGTGATACAGGACCAAAGACTGATGAGGAGAGGTATAAGTAGCCCTTAGACAACTATGTCGTTTAGCATAATGCGCACAGCCATGAAAAACAGTCTGCAGAATAAGTAAAAAGCCTTTCATAGTCATCTTACTGAAGACTGAACACTAGTATCAACATCATTATCCCAGAATTAAGGTTATTATGTAACTTTAATCAAAAATGCTTTCATTTCTGCAATGTAATCTCAAGTCACTAAGTCATGGTAGCACTGGATTTTGAACACGGACACATTTCCAGGAGTTTCAGTAATTTCAAGGCCTATGTGCAATTTCTTATCAGTAATCTAATCAGATTTTGTAAAAGCAGTATCTAAAAAAATAGTATCTTAACAAATTGATGGAATTGTATTCACATTGCAACTCCAACCAACTTACAATTTGTTTGTAATAAAGTATCAGGCTAGCTCTTCGAGCCCATTCCAAAAACCTCCCACAGGCTTATTTGTTTCATATCCATATGCTTAAATATTAGATGCTTTCCAGAAACTAATAATGTCAGCCTATTGTTAATATATACTGATCCTGTCTATGCAGCCCCCATTTTGTGCCACTGTGGAAATCAGCTCTTCACAGAACTCAAGCTTCCAGCCAAAATCAGTTCACAAGCCACCTACCAATAGCAATACCTGGAACCACCTGAGACACACACCACGCATGTTCTCACTCCACGTATTCTTAGAGACAACACACATCTTGTCTGCTCTCATCCTTATGCTCAGTCTATGAATACAGTAGATGGATTAAAACACTGCTTGCTACCTTACTTAGTTCTCAGTCATAGAAGTCTGGAATTACGAAGTCTTTGAAAAGACCTTGAGGAAGGTAAGCACATAATTATACATAGAGACAACACAGCTTAAAGGAATTTTGGGTTACAGATTTTATTAATTATCCATATTCACATAAGGGAGCCTTCAGACCACACAGTACTATTTTGCATTTAGCATCACTGAACATTACCAAATATTGAAGAGTAGTCACCAGCACATATGGTACTAACAGGCATCTCAGATACAAATATCAGATATATTTCCTACTATTTTTCCTCAACTCTGAAATTTTTTGACAATTGTTGATTGCCTCAAACCCACTTACACTGTGTTCTCATAACCTATTGTTAACTGCCCAAATTGGTTATTTTTTATTATTACAGTGTGTTCTGATAGCCTATTGCCCAGATAACTGCCAGAATTAAATCTTTTTATGAGTAAATACAGTTCCTTAGCTTGACATTAATTCAATATGTTAATCACTGAATATTTTACTATCTCTAATGTTGTGGATATGACCAAAGACTTATTTTTACTCTAAATAACTCAGGACTCAAGGGAACCTCTGCAAAATGAGTCAGAAGTCAAAGATGACTTCATGATAAGCTCTGGAAATGATAAATGCATCTGGAAAAATAAAACAAATAGCTGCTCACTGTGCCATTGCAATGCACAGAGCAGAAAACTGTAAGCCTACAGAGTGAAGTAAAACTTTCCTGACAACAACTATATTATACACATTAAGTCAACTGGAAAGCAGTTTCTTGGCACTATCTAAACTATCTAAAATCATCCTGATTTGTAGGGACCTTTTAGATCATTGTGTTCAATGACAAACCTAACTGACAAAAACTGTCACTTAACCACATCCCCAGAATACCACACCAACACATTTCTTAAATGCCTCCTGGCATGGTGCCCCAGCCACTGCCCTGGGCAGTCTGTTCCAATGCTTAGTAACCCTTTCAGTGTAAAAAAATTTCTTAGTATCCAGTTTAAGTCTCCCCAGCACAACTTGAGGCCATTTCCTCTTGTTACTTCAAAGAGGATGATGCTCCTGTTTCTACAACCTCCTTTCATGTACTTGTAGAGAACAATAACATTGTCTCTCAGCATATAGAACAATCCCAGCTCCCTAAGACTTATAATCCAGATCCCTCACCAGCTCTGTTGCCCTTCTCTGACACACTCAAGCACTGTCTCAGACCTCGTTTTTTTTATGGTGAAAGGTTCAAAATTGGACACAGTACTTGAGGTGGGGACTCATCAGTAGAATTTTTTTGTTGCCAAGCCATACACAGTAGTCAGAACAACCATGAGGGCAAAAATGCTCATGGATTTCAATGTCTGATGGCCTCAAGACAGTTGTTGTTCTTTCTATTGGAGAGCTACAGAATCAAGGAAAAAACCCATAATTTAAAGGTACTTAATTCTCCTCTCCATCTTATTCTTTCTTCTTTGAGCTGGTTATAGACCCAGAACAGGATTTTCATGTCAGCAGTTAGAGTACTTAATCTTGTGCCCTCCTTTTATGTGAACTTTATCTCATTGCCCCCCCACCAACTCTAAGGCTAAAAAAAATGTCTTTTTGCTCACAGTATCAACAATGCCATATCATTAGCAGGGGGCAAGCTCACAAGGTCCTGTTAAAAATCCTGTTTACAAGACAACACTGTATAAGTGAATGAAAATGTGGTGCTTTTTTCCTATTCACTAATTATGTTAACATAAATGTTTGTTTTAAACAAGAGTAAGTGGCTTATGTTACACTGACAGAGGCTACAATTTTGTTTCCTTTAACAAAAATGCTAAGTTCACTGTCAAGACTAGGATGGCTGCATAATAATGATATAGTATATACATTATGGTTGCTTACAGCAACGAGAAGTATAGCCCTTGCGTTTTGTACTCCTGTATTCAGATGTGACCTTGAGATTAATTCCAAAAGTCACTGTCACATTACACTGCTGATCCATCTTAAGACCTGGGAGGCAGCTAGAGAGGAGAGAGAGGTTAACAACCACAATGCTCTAAACAAGCAGCATCAACATTAATTTGATATGGACTGCATGTTCCACCCTCCAACAAGCCTTATGTCACCTCTGTTCATGCTCAGTTCACCAATGTTAACTTTTATTTGAGGATTTATCTAATCTTATGAAGATGGTAATTCTGGACTGTATTTTAGGAGGTGTAGATCAGACAACTTATTTCTACCTAAATTCAACTGTTTAAAATTAACAATTGCTATGTACCAGATATGGCTGAATTGATAGCAATGCATCACTGTAACTACTACAAATTCTTTGTGCTTTCCCACTTTGTCCTGTGAAGGGTTTTTTCCTAACAGCAGCAACAGTAAACAATCACCTACCAGGGAAACCACCACCGCAAACATTTTGGTATCATGGAACACTGACTCACATTAACCAAATGGACTGCAGATTTACTGCTTTCAGTAGTTTGGCAGTTCTGTTCCTTTTCTTCATGAAAAAAAGATTGGCTTAGACAACAAATACCACCTAGAAAAGAATAAGAGAACAGGCTATTCCTGTCAAGTCTCCCATACTTCAAAGCATACATTATGATTCTGAACAGGGAAGAGCAAGGCAAAAGTTTTGCATAACAATTTCTATGGTGTAGTCAGGGAGATATGCAGATAGATTCTTGTACAAATGGAGGACCACTAACACCACCTGGGCTCCACATTTGTACATAAGCTATCCCATTCAAGATTAATGTAATGAATTCAGATAGCTACACTAGCTGGAAAAATACTTCAAGCATTTTACCAAGCTCTATTTTCAAACCACTTGGTAAGACTTCTTTATGTCTTTCTATGTGGACTCACATTCCCAGTGACATAATTCCCATGGGAATATAAAAGTTTCCATGCAAGATTCCAACTAAAGTCATTAACTTCCCTTTTTACCTCCATTTGGGAAGATGGTTGAAGTACAATCAGGAAGAACAGAGCCCAATAGCACAGTGTGGCTTCCTTAAGGTCACTGTTGTCAGGGTAAAAGCATCAGGT
This sequence comes from Turnix velox, assembly GCA_013400935.1. Lineage (NCBI taxonomy): Eukaryota > Metazoa > Chordata > Aves > Charadriiformes > Turnicidae > Turnix > Turnix velox. The sequence goes on from VZTY01011092.1 coordinate 640,092, forward strand.
CAGGTCTCTAGAGGGAAGGACTCTTCAACAATCGCTCCACAGGTCAGTGCTGTCCCACAAGCTCCAGCATCCACTCCCACACAGCAATGTGACATTTAAACTCACTCAGCAAGGAAAACACTAGCACTGTCCCATCAACATGCTTTGTACTCAGGCCCGTATTTGTCTGTACTTTACAATTACCATTGGTCTGCAGCAGCCTTTCTGTACATACATGCCTGACAGCTAGAAAAAGTGAGATAATCTGAGTCTATCAGATGCCTCCAAACACAACCAAGAAAAAGATTTAGCATTTCTCAGAATGCGTGGGGCTCAGCATCAGCTTTCTACATGTTTCTGCCTGTGAATAATAGCAACATCTCTTAATACTGGCTCAAACTGTAAACCAAATGCTAAGTTGGATAGATTTTTGTTAGCCTAAGTTCACTGAGTAATTTTGAGTAAATTCAGGCAGGAGAGCTTTCAGAAGATGAGAAGCTTATCTATGGGTCTGCAAGTCCCAAGAATTCTGCTATATGTACTCAAGCTATGGCAGAGATAAAACCTGCCTGCTGTTCTGGTCCTACACCAAAACCCTTTAAAATTATAATGAAGACAGCATTACATTTCATAAGAGATTTCCTGAATGCCTGCGGAGCTGACCTTGTTTACAAGTACTCGCTGAAATGATTAATTGTTCATATGTTCCACTCCACACTGCTATGGCTCAGAATTTTCTGCCTATACTATCCATATGGACATGAGTCAGAAAGCAAACTTCTGTGTAATTACCCAATTATTATAAATGCTAGCATTTAAAATAAGAAAAGCCAGCTGGCATCCATAACAATCACTTCTATCGTGCAAAAACTAAAGCAGGCATTTGTTTTCTTACTAATAGCTACAAAACAAAATTGAACAGTTTTTTTTCATTTTAAACTACAGGATCAGGAGGGTCAAACAGTGGTGAAGGACTGGACTGGGAGTCAGGCATCAACGTGAATTCAGTCCGCAAAACTTCTGTGTGATGGAGCCAATCAGTTAATATCTGTGCTATGGGATTCCATCTGTAAATGAATGCTTTCTCATTCTCTCACTATTTTACTATTCTTTGGTATCTTAATGAAGCAGAACAGGACCCCACAGCCTACAATTTTTTTCTTTATACTGTTTAACATCAGGGGGATTTTGACAGTAGAACAGTATGCCTTATTCTAAACTTTACAGAAACTGAATGCACCAGTTAGCCAGAGAAATCAACTGACCTATCAGTAGAATCATAGAATCATTTAGGTTGGGAAGATTAAGATCATCAAGTCCAGCCCTTAACTGCCAACTCCACCACTAAACTATAACCTAAATAACCAAATCTACTGGTCTCTTCAATACCTCCAGTGATGGCAACTCTACCAATTCTCTGAGCGGACTGTCCCAAGGCTTGATAACCCCTTCAGTAAACAAATTTCTCATAATATCCAATCTAAACCTGCCCTGGCACTTCAGGTTACGCAAGAACACAGTTCAAAATAGTCCAAATGCAGTTACTGGAAACTAGATAAAAACAAGCTATTTGCTGAAATTTAGAGCAAGGTTTTATTCTTCCATGCTTTATTGACTTTAGCTAACCATCCCAGAGAAGACAAAAAACTTTGCTATGAAGGTGAGACTAGAACTGGACACAAGTAGTCTCATGTTTCCCTCCCAACTCCACCAGACATTTGCTGTATGAGATTGTACTGATGCTACTCTGCACTACTGTTCCTTTAGGTGAAGCATAAGAACAAACCACATGTAGCCATGCAACATAATTGTTCTCAATTTCAATTCATGTTTGCACCAAGAAATCAAAAACTTGAGTATTAACTGAGGTAATTTTTTACCTCAGTACTCATTCCAAATATACATAATACCTTCATCACTATCAATTTTAACACCATTAGAATAGGACAATTTAAAAACAAACTCTTCTTTTAAAGTTATACTATACAGCTACCAGTCTAATTATGATGATGTAATTAAATGCTATAATGGCATTAAACTCCTCCTAAGATGGGTAACAGTAGGTCCTGACAGCTGAACTTCACACAAAACTGTTGATGTGCTGTGTGAACTGGACAATGCAGAAATCCATTAGATCTTGATCTTCAGGGATCCCAATACAATATCCTGACATCCTTGGCACACTTGAAAAAACAAAGCACTTCAATCTTCAAATCAGGCAGAGACACAACTCATTTTCATTAGGCTAATAATCAGCACTTCCTCTGCTAATTGAGAGGATGTGAGAGAGGAAAGTTGAAAACACAAATAAACACAACTGTGTAAGAAGGGTTCTTTGCTAGGACAGCAAGCATTCAATCAGCTTTGCTCTCTCCAGCAGGTCTCACACAACACATTGCGAGGATTACTGCCAAGTTTGTGAGGGCAACAGGATAACATGATAGATCAACTCATGCTCCAGCAAAAAGATCTGGAAAAGCAGACAAATTAATAGCAGTCATTTTGCAAAGCGTCATGGAAGCTCTGTTTGCCCAAACTTTTGCAAAGCTGACCAAATTCTAGCTATTTTCAAACAGAAGTAGATATCATGAGAGGTATTTGTGATGAACATCAGGGAACAGTAAATGTGTTTTCCTATCACTGAAGCTGAGCAATACAACTCAAGTACAGTTTCCCAGCCAAGCAGGGCATAGCATATGCAACAGTAAAATGTGGCAGCACAAATAAAAATTCTAGCTGTGTATGTACTCCTAACTACAGATAAGGTATAGGTGTGACTCACTGCAAAACTGGGAGCTGAGCTAAGAGTCTCAACAGATTAATCTCCAAAAGGAACTGAATTTGCACTCCAACAAAGTGGTTTTCACAAGAATATGGTGCTAGATTATTTATGAGGCTGCTGGGGAGCCTGAGCTTTCAAAGTTCACAGCCTCAAGACAGTTGTGTTGTGCTGACTTCTTCAAGACCAACCCTTCCAACACTCCTGGCTCTGTAACACCCTCTGCAGAGCAAACTCAGGGACAGAGTCCTTAAAAGCCCTCTGACTGACAAGGAAGATCTATTTCCAAACTCCAGCTCCTCTCCATCCCTCCTATTCTATACATAGCCAAACCATCTCATTTCCCTAAAGTCTTAAAAACCTCCTCTGCAACACAACAAGCCATCTAAATTAGAAGATGTTAAGCCTGCAGACTGACAGTGGGGTATAGCTGTGCCACACAAAACGTTTCCTAGTACTGACAATGAAATCTGATTTCAAGGAATGCTTTATAAAACAAGTAGGTCCAGAGCCTCAGGATTAGCATTTGTACTGCATAACAGGATTTCAAGCAAGTTTCTATACAGTAGGCCAAACATGTTCAGATCCAAAAATACAGTAACAGTCACTTAGGTTGGAAGGGACATTTCAAATCATCTAGTCCAGCCACCAACTCAACTCTAACAAAGCTTGTACCTGGACAGGGGATTGAACCCTTGAGGATCAAATTAGGAATCTGATGCTCTCCTAACTGAGCTACACACCCATAATAAATATCATGACTGAAATCTCATTAAATGATAGCTGTGACAGTTGTGAGTTGGAATAGATTTGGTTTGTTCTTCCAGATGGTTCCGTTTCAAGCACATATTAAAATTGTATGCTTTATGGAGTCTAAAAGGGAAAGGAATACCATTTGTCTGGGACCCTCTCCCATTAGACTGGTCACTGGAAGTCCAAGGAATCTTTCTTCAAACATAGTAGCAGCTGCCCATTTCAAAGCCTGTTTTTCTTCTATTAAGTTCAGAATACTTTCTATATTTCTCTAGACTGATTTTCTTTGTTCCTTTAGCAGTAAGGAAACAAGCACAAAGGGCCCACAGTATCAAACCAGTTTAACACAATTAATTTTCTAATATAGGTTACTTGCAACCTTTAAACAAATAAAGCCAAATTAAAAAACTGAGCTTGCTATACTTGGGCCCACACTGCACTATGAAAAAAACATCAGTATTTCCTACCACCTGACTGCTACCGAGTCACTTAAATACCGTAAATCACCCTGAGCAGTAATTAATGTAAAAGCTGTACTTGATTACAACCATAAATGAGAACCCTTTTTCCCTGTTTCACATTTTTGCCCAGTTAAAAAGGAAGCTTAAAGAATGTAGGGGTTTGAATTCCCTATCCCCATTCCTTCAAAACTGACCACTGTCAGCTTCCCAAGAACAGCATGTCCAGGAAAGATTTCAACCATGCCATCATAGTACACAGCTGCCTCATTAACAAGACAGAAGGTAAGCATTAAGTCCTCTGCATGAGAACAGATGGAATTTTATAGGAAACTACAGAAAATAAGCAAGGCAAAAACTATCAGCCCTCACAATTTTATAAATGCTTTCTGTAACACTAAAACTTATCATGATCAGTGTTCTTTGCATGACCAACCTCAAATCTAGCAATTGCAGTTTTGTGTCTGTATGCTTTTCTATGCATGTGGGATGACAAAGTTCACTTTGGCCTACACATTCCTTGACCAGATAAAAAATACAGTGGAATTTGAGCTAGTGTGTTCATCAAACATGGCTGGTAAGAAAAATCAGTCCTGTATTAAGTTGTATTTATTAAAAGGTTGTAAAAACTACGTGTAGCTATGAATCTGGAGCCTATTTTAAGAACAACAGCATTTTGCTTCAGTAACAGTAAGTTTCTCAACCTATTTGTTTTAGAGGTACTTGTATTAAGCTTGCACTTCCCAAGTCCTCTCCACCAGGTTTGACCATAAACCCTGCTTCAATCATCCCTTGGTATTTCACTTTCACTGCAATTAGCTCATTCCTCCGACATTCTCCTCCCCCAAATTAAGAGATTTCAGAATTTTCCTTCTATCTCTAGGACCAAGCTCCCATAATGTTTGGGTTTTTTTCCACTACAGCACATCTTTGGTTACTGTATCGTGCCACCTCTCTGCCACCTAAACATACAAAGTATCTCTAGAAGTTTCATGCCTTTTCTAGTCTGATGTGACCACTTCTTCAATCTATCAATGCCTGGCCTGCAGTCTCATTTTACAGATTACCTACTGCAAAACCCTGTCATAGCCTAAACATAGAGTGCTTTTTAAACCAGCATTTAGCTCTACTTCATGTCATTACAGTTATCTTCTGCAATCAATTTTAAAATACATTGAAGAAAAAAGCATTTATTCAATGCCAGTTGATATAAACAGGATACACCTAATGAAACAGTGACAGAAAGACAGAAAGAGAGTTCCCCTCTCCCCTTGTTAGTGCCAAATACCTAGATTTTTCCCTACAGATACACACGGAATTTAAGTCTTCCATCATTTATCTATTTAATATTAACTATTAACTGACATGGATAGTAAAAATTAAAACATTAAAATTAAATTAGCATTCATTTACTAGTTAAAAACTATTTCCAAGACAAGCTATCTTTAATATCATGCTTTTCTATAAAGACAGGAAGAATACTTATGATGCTGCTATACACTACTTGTGCCTTAAAATTTCTTATTTTAAAGTGTCAGCCTGATTTAAAATCCCTGATTTTTGTAACAAATTCTGAGCTTGGCAGTCAACATTATCAGAATCTTATCTTCCTTTTCTACTGGATAACTAAGTAATATGTCATAATTCAAAGTTCAAAAAATTCTCATAGGAAAGTGATTTCCAGCCTCACATTGCATGTTGCCATGGCAACCACTGCAAAGGGTATGAAGGCACTAAAATCATTGTGATTAACAAAATGGGACAAAATATCACAAGACACTGCAACAAAAAGCCCTACACTATAAATTGTACTGATGAAAGAAACTAAAGGACTACCTCCTCTACCTCATTTAACAGTAACTGAGCTGCCAAAAAAGCCTTCGTCTTACAATCAAATCTTCTGTCATTATGCTTCAGAAACTTAGCAACACTGCTTCAAGTGACACTAGTACTCTTCATTTTATGGAAATGTAAGACTGAAAATTAGCTTTCAGTATTTAAGGATAATGGGTGTTATCTGTGTGGAGCAATAACAGCAAACAAAATAGGGCTATAAAATACATTAGAGGAAAAGGCAGTGAAGACAAAGATGGAAACTACCATAACAGCCTAAAAATAGATGTGCTTAAGATGAAGCATGTCTAGTTGAAAGTATCTACAGAACAAACAGCTCCATCTAGAGTCTAAAAAGCAGGGGATACTAAAGCAAGTTTACAGGTTAAAGGTTCTCAAGACTTTTTCAAAATACTCTTAAAAACTGTCTGCAGTATCTCCTAATTAAAATAAAACTGGCTTCAAAATACACTATGTAAAAGCCACCCGACCATCTGAAAATAAGTTTCTCATTAAAAGCAAAATGAAGACACAACTTAAAATGAAAACTTCTAAAATCAAGAACTGTTTATTCATACCTTAAGCTTCTTGCATTTCAGTGAAACACATGCCAAAATCTCAGCCTCAAGGAAAACAGTAAAATTTGACAGGTTTCAGTGTGATCGAGATTTCACCACCACAAAAGGTAAACCAATTAAATCAGTCTTTCAGCATCACTTCAATGAACATTTATATTCATGGTGGACACTAAGATAATGGTTCAACAAGTAAAGAAGCTCCTTACATGTGCGACACTTTTCAGGTCCCTATCCTTCATATTTACTTGTTTTCCACCCATCCAACAGACAATGCTTTTGAAAAATTGCTGAAAGGTAACACATTGTTTTGATAGTTTAAATACCATTTACTCAGAAACTTTCCTAAACTGTTTTGTAGTATCAATTAATATGTTGTATTTCTTTATCCAAAGAAATTGAACGCTTTTCAGAGATCTCTAAATTTTTAAGAAGTCACACAGATACAACCTCTTAAGTTCCGAATATCTAGCAAATAAAAACCACAGCTTGAGTAGGAATTCAAAGCAAGAACTTCCTGATTATTTACCACAGTTTGAACATAAATGTCTGTTCAGGATTACTGGTTTATATTAATTTGCCTCATTGTGCTCTTACTTATTTACGATGGTATTAATGATTTCTCAGGAAGCATGACACAGCATTACAAAAAAATGCTCTAGGCTTTGTGAAAAACCTCAAAATCTCAAACGTATGTTGATCTTCTTTTAGCATGTACTAGCTAAGAGAAGGCCTTCTGAAGTAGATGTTCACATACAATAGCTCCTTCTTCACACTAAAGTTCACTGATTTAATGCCAAAAATAAACTCACTACATATTCACAACTTTTGAGCTCACATAGGGAGCAAGTTAAATGTATCACCTTCAGCATTCTAATGCAGGATTTCCAATTTTGTAATCTGCATCTCTGTTCATGCTTCAAAAATGCTTCCACTTCAGTACTGCAACACTACTCCCACATCAGAGGAAAACATTAATTTTTAGCAGGAAATGAAGAAGCAACATTTCAAAATAGCTTTATTTGCTCTGAATATCAAGCACAACATATATGAAAAGCTTCAATAATTTCTTTCTTCAGTCATAATCCAGCCCGCTGACCCTAAATAAAATTGTGTAACAATGAAAAACTGTTATTTCCTTTTACAGTAGTCCAATGTTGTAGGTCTACTGCAAAGTCCCACATTACACAAACTTTCTGGTTTTGAGGAAAGCATGGTTTCCTTTAAATACCATCAGATAACAGGGAAGGGAAAAGTACAGAAGAAAACACTGTTCCAATTCATGCAAATACAAGAGATACATTGAGGTCAGGTGCACTTCATTTAAATATGCTCAATTACAATAAATCAACTGGCTAAAAAATTTTAAATTAAAAAGTATTCTAACAAACAGAAAATAACTCGTGTTTATTTTCAGTATTCTAAATTGACTAAAGGGGTGTCACCAAGATATCAAACTTCAAACAGGCTGTCTAAGGTCTTACAGAAAATAAACATTAATTTGACTTAGGAAGTGAAGAACTGATGTGCCCCTGACTTCATTAATGTTTCACACCCCAATATGAGCAACCTAAGGTTAAGCTCAAGACGAAAGAAAATAACTGTTACAAATACTTCTTTCACATTAGTTAATCACACATAAATCTTTACCAGAAAGCATAATGCTATTTTCTCTACAAAAATAGAACGCCATTTCATCTAAGTTCAGTTTTGAAGCAATTCCTGTGTCAGAAAGCACTACTAGGATTTGCACTAGTAATTTCCCATCCATAATAAAGCTTACAAAGGGAAGTTTTACCACTGGTCATTCTTTCTTGAGAGATTTTTAAAAGCTCCCAATGTCCCTCAATACACTTGCAAAAATATTAGTCAGAAGCTAAAATGAAATGGGGTTTGTTTATTCAGGCAACACTTCCTCAGAGAGACAGTTTTCAGCTTTCAGAAATCTGCAATGTCATGAAGAAAATCATAGCAATTCTCCTAAAGGTGCCAAAGTATTTCAAAATTTATTTCAGAAGGTAGAACCCCCTGGCCTTTAATGAAATGTGTACTATGAATTTTTTTTTAATTGGAGGGAGAAAAATAAAATTAATTTAAAGGGAATGGCTTAAATATAAGTAGAGGCTGAACAAGCATTTCAAGTTCTTCAGTCTATTTCTTAACAGACACCTTTTGAAGAACTAAAAAACAGATCTTTGCTTACACATATGAAAAAAGGCTTCTTCTCACAAGGAAACTGTAGGTTGGTGAAATATACTGGCAAAGTTCATGGCTAGAAAATGAAACTGGTCAATGCTACACATTATTTTTAATTATTAAAGACTACTCTTTTTTATAGGTTAAATAAAAACCATCTTCTCAGCTCCTCAAAACTAAAATTGATTATTCAAAGTACTGTTAGTATTGCTGACATATAAATACCATTGTCACTTTGGATTACAAAGGTTCTATAAATTACTTTTAAGGAAAAAAAAAAAGCGACATAAAAATACTTACATAGCATTTACTTTATCTTCCGGGCCCTGAACTTGGCCTGTTACAGTTCCTTGACTGGTATTTTTAACCCATCCAACTACTCCTAATTTTCTAGCTTCCTCTTCTGTGTACTAATTTAAAAAAATAATGAAAGAGCGTCAGTACATACACCACATGCATATCACTTAAAACCCCAATTTCATTTTCATAGCTTTAAGATCAACTCTTAAGAAAAAAAAACAACCAATCCACAGATGATGCTCACACTCAGGCATTAAAGATATTCCCATCAGCTCTGTAATAGCAGCAGAAGTAGATAACTTCTGAAGAATGGGATTTCACATATGAATTACAAACACGAGTTAATTCCCACTTTCATTTTAACAGCTTTTAAATAATTTCTTCAAAAAAAACAATACATATGATGGCTCCCCCAGATATACTACAATGCTCCTAATAAAAATAATCTTCCTCTCTGCTTCAGTATATGAAAGTCCACAGAAGCCTTCTGATGGTGTAAGGCACATTTTTGGGCCATCTTTTTTTTTTTTCCTCCCATTTACAGGAAGGCCAGAGACTTGCCTCCCTTATTTCACTTCACATAGTTAAGACCACAAAGAACTCTACTGATGTCACTGCATTCTCTTGTACCTAGCCCTACTGCTTTCTATAGCTCCTATCACTGCTCATTTTCCTCTTGAACAATTGCAGTGTCTAAACTCATTAAATTTGCTACACATAATAACTTGCTAATTCCTTTTCTTCAGTTTTGTTTGTAGCGCTTTCCATCTGACTTTCATCTCAAGCTCTACCCCCAGCTGATGCATTTCAACTAACAAATAGCAGCAGAGGTCACAATCTAATTATACTGGCTTTCTAACATTTGTCCAATACCACAACAAGTTATGGTTTCCCAGCTATTTGTTTCTCATGATGAAATCAGGAACTTCTTAGAAACCTGTGTTTTCAGATAGTTGTTTTTGTGGAAGTTTCCCTTCCCAAAGCTTCATTTTTTGTCTTTCAGGTATGAAAGTATATACTCGAGTTGCAAATTTACTTATATTAAAGGTACCTCCTCTGGTTTATTTCTGGCACATTAAGTATTAACAGTACACAGCCCATGTTTTTATCTTGCATTGTGGAACATCAATCGGCTGATGATTTTACCAGTAAGACCTACAAGTTTTCAATAAATTTTGATAGGAAATTAGCACCACACGTAGTAATGCTCAAAACAGTACACAGATAGTAAACAAGCACACTGCATTATCAGCCTCTTTAGACACTTACTCTAATGCTAGGAGTCAAACTTCAGATAAATGTGGCTACATTCCATGAGACTAAACAAACTGCGGGGTAATCTATGCAACAAAAAAGCAATGGTAAATACAAAGAGTATTTTTCAAATTGATTAGGAGGACCTTCTCCATACTAACTACTACTAAGCATGGGAATGCAGCTGACAATCTGTTTCTTAATGCTGCTCACTGGCTCTGTGTTCCATGCTCACATGGCTCCAGGTCAGCTCAATGCAAACAGCAAGCTTGTACCTGCCCACCCCATAGTGCATGGTCATACACTTTACAACTGGTAGAATAATTAAAGCCAAGACATATTATATGGTAATCTTTTATCCATTTCATATTTCACAAAACATGCAAAATTACACATAAAAACTTTTAGGTCTTACATTAAGCACAGTCTGACTACTTTCAGACAAAAAAAACCTCTTGCTTGAAACACGGAACAGGTTGCCCAGAGAGGTTGTGGATGCCCCCTCTTAGAAGTGTTTAAGGCCAGGCTGGACAAGGCACTGAGCACCTGATCTAGTGGGAGGGGGTGGGCCCCTGCCTATGGAAGGGGGGTTGGAACTAGATGATTTTTAAGGTCCCTTCCCCCCAGACTATTCTATGATTATATGCTCTCCTGTTTTCTCGGTTTCTGTGAAATCCAAAAGCTACCTGCTGCGAACTCAGAGCTGGAGGAATTATCTGGCTAGGTTATGAGCAACAGACTGCATGTTTGTAGCACATTACAAGGAAATGCAATAAGCTTCCTTAAACAAATGTACTATAATTGCATTAAAAAATTTAACTGGAACACATTGTTTAAACAGCTAACATCAAGATCTTCAGTTAACCTCTCTAAAGATTAATAAGTTGTATCACTCTTCTGGTAACAAGTAATTCAAATGCAATCTTTAGATAGTACACAAACAAATAACACATTAGCAAGCTTTGAAAAAATAAATTTTAATACAGTAGTAATAAAACAAGGGGATTTTTTTCTTTTTAAATCCACTTGCAATATTAACTAGCTAACCTAGAAGTCAAAGTAGCAGTTGGTTATGTTTATATCCTACAGACCTGCCACCTTATTTTTAGCACTGGAAACACTACACTGTAAAGCAGAACTGATAAATCAAATATTGCCTTACCATCCTGAAACAAACACCTAGAAAAGAAAGAAAAACAAATTTAAATAATTTAAGTTACAATCTCTTGACATCCCTTCCAATCCCTGCTATTCTGTGATTCTCTGAAACCACATTAAAAATAAAAAAGACCACAGATGATTTGTAAGAACAAAAAAATAATATATTGCAGAGAGAAGTTACAAAATTTAATCACTGAGCAAATTGACGGGATTTGGGTCCAAGGCTTTAACCTTCCCTTTGGCAAACAATTACTTTAATTAAGGCAGCTATCGAACGCAGCTTTCTTTAATGAAGGTGCCGCAGCGTGGGAACTGCCTTTGAATTTATTTTCACTTTAAAGTTTTGCTGCCAAAGCTGTGGGACAGGACACAAGGACAATCCCATATAACCTCCCTGACAGAAAAACACCCGCCCGGGTAAGGCAAAATATTTTTGACAGACGAGCCTTTCAGCTGGGGCGTATTTATAACCCTTTTTTTTTTTCCCCTCATTCCCTTCCCGTTAGAGACGAGGCGGCGGCCGCACCCCCACACCACGCTTCTCGCCTCAGTTCCCCTTTCCTCACCCGGCCCCGCACGCATGCGCCGCCAGCCACAACCGCAATGGCCACCTTGTCCCCTTCCCCGAGCCCCGTCTTCACCTTGCACTCGGCCGAACACTTCGTAATCTACCGACTTGAGGGCGCCGGAGGCCTTCGTTAGGGCAGACATGGCGGCCGCGCCGGCGAAGGAAGGAAGCGCTGCCGCTATTCACCGGGCCGCGGTCGAGCGAAGCCGCCGCGCTCCTCCGGACGGCAGGGCGCGAGGCTCAAGCTTCCCGCCTGAGCGGCCGCCTCACCGCACGGCGCTGCGGAGATTTCGGGGGGAAGGGAGAGACGAGGGCGACGACACACACGGGACACCAGAAACCTCTCGCCCTCAGGCACGGGTCGAACTCTCTCCGGGAACACTGCTTTCCACGGGAGGGACGCAGCTCTGAGGAAAGCTCAGCCGCAGCACCAGTTGAAGCCAGCTGCCCCCTCAGATACCTGCTAATTCCTTCCAGGGCAGAAATTGAGATCTTTATGATCTGAACGGAACTGCCTACATTTTCAGGGCTGGTGCAGAAGGTGTGTACACCCAGACTGTTTTCATGTTTCCATGTTACCTAAGTTTTCATCCCAATTTGCAAAAGTTTATTTCTTTTGCTGTCTATCAAAGCCAGACAGGTGTGGAAAATAATTAAGGAATTTGTTTTTCATAAGTGAAAAAGAAAAACTGAACCATAAATCACTCAAAACTGCTCAAGGAAATTGCAAATCAAGAAACTAAAATGAGGAAGAGTACCTAACTCCATTCTAAGGAATGCCTTGAAGGCCTTCACACAAAAAAGGAAAGGAAATGGGAAATATGCTAATGAATTTTTAGCGATAGTTGAATATATTTGATGTAGTAGGAAAGTTATAAATGGCCTAGCATTTCACCAATCAGTGTGCTACTGCTATGCACCCAGCGCTGTTTGCTTCTTAGCTTATTAGGGCTTCTCCTTTATTTAGCTAAATAAAGATATTAAATGGATAAAATTGAGAGTTTTATTTCCCACACAGGGGCTATGCTCCTCACCTGGTGCAGCAGGCCTTTGATTTAGAAAGTTCACCTCATGCAAACTTTTCACCAGACCTTTAGTGATACCTATTAGTCTCATGTTTTCACTGGCAAATCTTTCCAGAAATATTTGCATATAATTTCTTTTATATAGATGCAACATGTGCAAAAGAACTGGGAAAAAACTGGTTGTTTACTAGGCCAACTGAACACAAAGATTTTTCTTCGGGCTGTTAGGTGTCTACTTGCAGTTTAAACTTCTCTTTGCATCCCATTTTTGCCTCTTCTGAGGATATAAGTGTTTTCAGGCAGAATTCAACACTAGAAAAAATATTTAACCAACCTCAGAAGATGAGCTCAACCTCCTCTTACTCACCAAGAGATAGAGGCAGGTTAACTGTGACTTCACAATAAAAAGATCAAACTAACAATTTTATTGACTTTACCCATTAAACAGTTCGCTCCTTCACACCCTAGCAATAATGCAGCATAACCTAAATTGTTTGCCTTTAAAGACCAGACAGAAGATTACATCAAGACTTAGAAAAAACTAAAATTGCTTTTCCAAGACAGAGTAACTAGAAAAACAACCATTCAATTCATGCAGAACAAAAATATTCACATCTATTTAAAAATCTTCCAGTATCATAGATGAGAGGGACACAATGGGAAAAGTTCATAATTTGCTTTAACTATATAACTTTCAGTCAAAACCTTATCTTTTACAGGAGTCATGCATTTTACAAGTGTAGAATAAGCACCATTTTGTTTTGAGGATTCTACACAGGGAACAAAATGCAGTAGAGAGTGAATATCTTTTGTCATTTGCTGCCATCTATCAGCAGGGAAGAGCAAGATGGGTGAAAAATTTACAGTAGCAACTTATTTACAGTAGAAAGCACTGTAATGCAAACCTTGAAAGTTGGTACTGATTACACTTTGCAGTTCTGGTAATGACACCTTTTGTTTCATCAAGAGAATCTTTGACTTTTCAAGCGAGTTTTCTTGTTGTCACACGAATTCTGACATCTACTGTGGCTCATTTTTGGGATAGGAGTCCATTCCTGTCACTGTCCTGGAGCCCTTCCCACCTTTTACATTCCATCAGGATGTAGAAGTGTAATGTAAATGTAAAACTGAAGTAAATGTTTAGAGTCACTGTAGCATTCTGAGGAGAAGTGTAGAAAAAGTGTGTCTGTTAAGAGAGAATTTCTGGTTATAAGTTAACAAACCAAACAACAAAGTGGTGTTTGGCAAAAATGAAGTCTTACCTTGAGATAAAACAATATAGGAAAAAATCAAAAATTACTTTGTACTGTAGAACTGCAAAACTTGAAATTCAAGTATAAAAATTTCATAAAATCTTTGAGGATGATCTGCCTGGATACCTCCATTGTAATTATTGGAGCATAGTCTAGAGGGAAACTTTAACAGAATGGTTGAAAGAAGTAGTGCATTCAGTTTGAAGAGAAGGTTTTATTGACCTTCTGGAAAAGTAAAAATGAAAGACTGTTGAAATAACAATCCATGGACAAAACTGGCAAATGCTAGAGTATTTCCATGGTGGTTGACTGATTAAATATGTTACAGATGAATCTACAATATATCCATACCACAGGTAGGTGACCTGATTACAGTGCTTATTTCCTGATCCATTTATAATGGAAGATCCAAACCCAGCAATCTGATTAGGATGGGGTGGAGCTGGGAAGAAACCATACATCTGTGGAGAGGCCCATTTAAGCCAGTGGGGTGTTATGCAGAGGAAGAGTCATTCCTACATGGATCAGCTTACAGGACTGCAGCCAGAGTTTGTGTGGATGGGACCTAAATTTGTCCCTCTCATGCTCTAGAATCATAGACTCCTGATATAAAGTAATGCAAGTTATATGGTGGCAGATACATAATACTGTGTCTGGACTCCATTGTGTAGATTCTGTGTTGCTTTTTCAAACAATTATTTTGAGAGTCTTCAGGTGCAACAACCCTGCTCTTGTACAGCAAATTGCATGGAAGACTTCTTGTTTTATTAAAGCTCTAATTCACTACATCCTGATTCTGCCTAGAGCATTGAGACATATCAACTGTATTTTTCCCTGCAATGAGCTTTTATTTTTCAAGTTAATGCAGTAATTTCCAATGCTTTTGCTTGTGATCTCATTCACAGCTTGATGTTTGTTTGACATCATATTATAAGTATGAATATTTGATAAAACTAACCTTCTGTTGAATTTTCAACTTTTGTTATTGTTGCCATTGGCAAAGTCCTAGGTGTACTTAGGGCAGTAAGCCTCCACCAACAAAGGCACAATTCAGATTTTTTAGTCTTAATTAAACTTTAAAAAGTATTTTCACTGATACATTGAAAGAAAGTATAATTAGGAGCTGAACCGCTAGGTAAAAATAAATGTTTAGTATGAGGAAATCGGCCCTCAAGACTTGTATTATCATTGCAAAGTTTCCTTAACTCATAAGGTGTTGGTAAACACGTGGGAATATGAGCTGATATATCCCATAGCAAAAAAAAAAAAAAAAAAAATCTATGTCAAACAAAAATGTGACTCACAAAGTTACATTATTGAATTCTAAAGCAGAAGAATCAAAGGGTGCAATTTGGGGTTCAGTCTGTCCATCCTGTGCTGAAATGATGGGTCCAGTAAGCCTTTTCTTGATGATTAAATCCACCCACCTACTATAATGCCTGCAAGGATTAAATTCACTGGTTTTAATTTAATTATAGAAGATAAACATATCTTGACTTACAAGCAATTTGTGAACAATGGGACAGTTTAACATTAATAATATTGTAGCTTTGGAAACAAAAGACCTAAGAGTTATGAAATTAGATTAGATCCTAAATTAACAAACACATAAAAGTAATGAAGTAATGTTAGTCAGGAAAAAGTTTATTCTGCATGCAAAGATAATATTAAGATTCTTCAGCTTGGCAAGCTGCTCCTTTGGGGTTCTCTGTGGTCTGTATTTTACCTGGAATATTGTTTAACAACTGGAAATGCAGCTATGCTTCCTGAGGACTGGAGACATTGGTGAATTCCAAAGAGAAAGACAGAAACTGTGAAAGAACTGAGGCTTGGTAAAGAAAGAGGGTCCAGGCCACCCTCTTACATTTGGAAGGAGCACATTAGAAGTCTTAGCCCCATGATTTGATAGGAAAGCATAAAGAAATGTATCTTACGTTTCCCTTATGAAATATCTATTAAGAGGAAACACTTTAAAATTTGGGGGAAATATTGACTGACGTGTCCTGATGGTTATATTTTCTCTGACGCACTACTCTGAGAAGCCAGAGGTGTATTCATTTAAGGCAGTTAGTTCTTTATTCCTATTGAAATATGGAAACTTAAATATCACCCTTCCTACAGCCACCAGAACAAGGATGTCAGATTTTGTGTAGGATTTTGGGCTGTATAAAAGTTCTAAGAAAACACAAAAGAGTGTAGGTTGATAAAGGAATGATTTATAATGGATGTGGGTTGACAGCTATTTCATTTTTCAGTTTTGTGACACTAATTCATTCATTCTTACTAGCTGCACTAGCCCACTATTTATTCTTAAAAGCAACAAAGAGAAACCCTAATTAGTACTTTGAAGTCTTGAAATGTATTACTGTAACCTGTGTCGTGAAGCATTTCAGTCAAGTCTTGCTGAATCCACTACTGCTTTGATTGTTGGGACTGGATGCATTGTAAGGACATTAACTTGTGATAAATTTGGTGTAGATCAGGATGTGGATGAAGTAAGATGCCTTTGAAAGGTGGGATTAAGCTCTAGAAACACACACCACATTGTACAGATGCAGCAGGGAAGACCTAGTGCATGCCAAAGGTAATGAAACAGACCCTACACAGGGCTCCTGAGTGCCCTTTCTTTTGTCCTAATCAGACAGGGTTTATAACTTAGAATAAAAGGTTTCTCTAGGACACAAACTGCCATTCATTCTTGTGCTATCTCCATGCCATCTTCCCCATCCAACCTGGTAAAATCATTAGTATTTCTGATAAAATAAGAGGAATTAGCATGATTTTTATAGCAAGGATTCATGTTTTGAATGCTTTTGAGAAATCAGTGATGATATGGATAAGGGTAATCTGGTTGATAGTGTTTCTGAATTTAAAAAAAAATTTGTCAAAAATCTGTGTTAGATTACTCTAAGTAGTAAAAGCAAGTGCCACCGTGAATAACTATGGAAATACCTCATTACACAAAATGACTGGGCATTAAAAAAGCAGACTAAATTCAGTGACTTTCTCCGGTGTCTTCTTAAGGCAGAAGAGTGTTACTCTGCCCAGGGAATACCACACAGGTCTGTATAATCATAAATTGTGAAGAGGCCACATTGTTTCTCACATACAAGAACTTGTGAGCATCCATCAAAATTACTGAGTAACAAGTTCATGACAAACAAAAGGGAACAACATTTCATGCTGTGCATGAATCAGAAATTGTGGCTGCAGAACACTGATGCCAAAACATAATGAGCTTAAAAACCAGATGAACGAGGGGATGAAAAAAAAACAATTTAACACTATTACACACAAGAAAATAGCCTGTCTGCAAATGGAAGAAAATAGAGAGTATAGAGAGGGAAAGAAAAATTGTATGCACACTGAGTTCTTAGTTTATCATTCTTAGTTTTCATCTTGTCACAGGAAACTGTTCTTGCACATTTCCACAGTAAAGACTGAGGTCAGTCTTAAAGAAACAGCTTTTCTAGAAAAAATAAGGGTTTGTGTGGGCTGGAGAAAAAAGGCACAGAGCCCAGAAATCTAATGAGAGAAGAGAATAGTTACGTTCAAAACAATAAATCAAAATAAATGAACCAGAAGGAGATACTTAGTAAAGCAACACTGACGGTATCAACCGCGTCCTTGAAAAGCCTCTGGGAGGTGCTATACCATGTTTTGAGCAGAGGTATGATAGCATTAGGTACACTGTGTCTTGGCTGGCATGGCCATTCTCTTAGCCTACAGTCTTCAGTGTTGTAGCTGATGTGACACAGAGCTGTTGCGCTCAGCAGCTAAAGCACATCCAGCTATTTTGTCTTCTGTTGGAGTCAGAAAGTGATCCATACTTCTCAACACCTCTGGTACCCTTGTCACCACCACAAATTCCCTTTTCTCCTAACTTCCTATTTCAAAATGCCCTGCCTTTCAGAGACAGTCATTTGCTGGGGATGACCAAAGCGATTCAGACCTAGTTTCTTCTCATTTCAGAGTCTATCACATCTCCTGCATCTCCTGACCAATCCCCTACTCTGTCTTTCTAGCCAAAGAGGGCTGAGATGTCCAAGAACAACCTTTTTTTCCAACCATATCTCATAGAATCATAGAATCATAAAATAGTTTGGGTTGGAAGGGACCTCAAAGATCATTGAGTTCCAACCCCCCTGCCATAGGCAGGGACACCTCCCACTAGACCAGGCTGCCCAGTGCCTTGTCCAGCCTAGTCGTGAACACCTCCAGAGAGGGGGCATCCACAACCTCTCTGGGCAACCTGTTACAGTATTTCACCACCCTCACTGTAAAGAATTTCTTTCTTATGTCTAGTCTAAATCTATCCCCCTCCAATTTATATCCATTGTTTCTAGTCCTCCCATCTGATATTATGTTAAAAATTCCTTCCCCTGCCTTTCTGTAGATAAATTACTATGAGGTCCCCTCTGAGCCTTCTCCAGGCTGAACAACCCCAACTCCTTCAGCCTGTCCTCATAGGGCAGTTGTTCACAGCATGGTTGTAGGATTTGAGCGTGCTTTTGGCTAAGCCAAGTAAGCATGGATCAGACTTTGTATTCATCCATTGCAATGTTACTGAAAGAGAAAACACATGGGAGTTGTAGATACTAATATCACTATCTGTCTGAGGAAATAACAGTTAACGCCTACTGCATTGTCCTGCAGAGCTCTCTCTTGAGATTACAAGCTATCTTTTCTGCTCTTTTTATTTAAGACAGATTTTTCTCTCCCTCGAGTTTTTTAAGCTTCCTTAGTTCTTTCACCCAGTTTCTGGTGCTTTGCCCAGCAGAAGAGCAGCTTCTGGCTTTATACTAAATATGGCTTAGTTTTCCACTGGGCTTAGCCTTTAAATTGCAATATACAAATCTGGCAAAACTGACCTTTCCCTTTTCCCAGGGTTTCTCTGAATGTACAATCCCATTGTTTTCCTTAATTAGAACATTCCCTCTATTCTGAACAGCTTTCTTGACGGTTACATTTCCAAAGTTGTTAAGTGTTAATTTATGGTCAGTTATTCCTCTTTGAAGTATTCATAACAAGACCTCTGACACAATAATAAAACTCACCAATCTGCAGTTCCCTGAATCCCAGTTTTAGTCAGTGGGACCTACATTTCCATAATCAAGCCCCAGCACAATTATGCTTATTATCTCCATGTTACTAGGATATAAGCACAAACAACTCTCCACATTAAGTTAAATGAATGCTGTATAGCTGCTATCTTGTTTCATGTGATGCATGCAAAGGTGTATTAATCTGCTGGATGTCTTCATAATATGTTGTAAGAGGAGCTGCTGCTTTAGAAATGTACCAAAAAGGCTAACATACAAATTCAATGCATAAAAACATGCAGCCAGAAGCAAAGTATAAATAATTCTGTAGCAGGAAAGGTTTGATTGCTTAAGGAAATATTTAAGTGAGTTGCCTCTCTTCCAGAACTCATAACTATTTCAATATTCTGATCCATGCACCAAAACAGTGAACATATCGAAGGAGTTAAAGCTGAACAAACACTTCAACTAAGTCAGTGATAAACACAATTGTTGTGTTGAATGTTGCTTGAAATAAGGTTTGAAACCTGGAGAATGATTTAGTGCTATTATTTGATTTATCCTTGGTAGGGAAAATAGACCTTATACATTTTCTTTTTTTATTGGCATTTCATTGCAAATTTCTTCTAACTGAACAACATGGAAGAACTTAAATTTTCAGCTAATGCCTAATTCAGAAGAGGAGAGACTACAGATATTTTAGGGTGAAGGGTACCCATTCAAGGTTCCATCCATCAGAGATATCCAAATGGGCTTTGAAGGCTTTGGAAAGGAAAAAAAGTATATAATCTTCTAATGCAGAGAAGCACACTGCTGTGTGTGAAGTCAATGAGACTATTTGAGAAGTAGGATGCTATCAAACAAACTGGTATTTCACTGTTTGTTCCTACTTTGAAGATAAATCTTGACCAGAAAAGTACTATATAGTTTCCATTTTGCTAATAATTGGAGGGAGTCTGAAAGGAAATAAATATTAGACAAACCAAGGAACTGAGAACTGCAGATAAAAAAAAAACCCACCAGCTACTGAAGCGCTTGGGCTAAAGGTCTGCCACAGTTGTGCTTTGGCAAACACTCAGTCACTGCATGAAACTGTGAGTTCTGTAATGAGCAGTTTCTATGCAAGTGACTGTAGGCTGCCAGGGGACTGTGTTTCTACTAGAACAGTAGAATCCCTAGTACTGACCTTTGCGAGTTAATTGCCATCACGTGCTCCTCTGTTTTCTGTTTGGTAAGACAGAGACAGAAAATTCCAGCTCTGCCTCAAGAAGAAAAAAAAAATTAGAAATGAAGTAGGAATGTCTCTTTCTCTGAAGATGTTGTCCCCAGTTATTTCCCATCCAATGATTTATTTATTTCAAATCAACAGTAAGCTCCTACAATGAGACTAATTTGTATTACTATTTCTCCCTGCAGGCATGATGATTTCTAGGGATTTCTTCGGGATTTTCAGATATCCAGTGAAAACAGTTAAAGTCGGTTTCTCTTTTGTGGATTTAAGACAATTTTGCTTTCCAAATCTCAGGTGGGAAGACACCTAAAGAGAACAAATCCAAGTATGTGAGAGTAAAAAACAGTTTTGCTGTAGCTTAATTTATTCCACCAAGGAGGATTTTGGTCCAGTTTTTGTACAGTGACTGTCTGTCCTCATAAGAACAGTAGCCACTAACAGTAGCCACTGGGAAAGAGAAGAGGACAAATAATATCTTGAGAACTGATATAACAGAGGATGGATTTAATTGCCTGAACTCTTATAAACAGAACCACAAAGAATGTAGAATGAAGGATAGCAATTTTGTACGTATTTGGACAGCCTTATCTTAGTAGTGAAGTTGTACAAGTTACGCAGGTGTCCATATTAAGACTTTATCCCCTTCACAAGTGTCTTTTATTTCTGTCCAATATAGGCTAATGGGAAACATTCCTCTATCATTAAAATGTGTATTTAAACAGGTATTGTAGAAACAGAAATGGAACCCGCCTCCCTATGCAACTAGAGTATTTAGACAGCCTTACTTCAGGGACCTAAAATTAGTTACTCTGAATCACACTTTAGAAGAACCTATTTTTGTCACATGCTACACAGGAAGCTTAAGTTCCTTGCCACCTCATTCAGATCCTGTAATCATTCTTGGACCCATTCTCCAAATATTCTCTGTAAAACAGAAGTTTATGCAATAGCCATGTTTCTAAGTTGTAGTCTTATGGCTTAAGAAGTTTTTTTCTATGCTTAGGTAGATCAGCATTCCTCTTTCTTTTTATTGAATGAGGCAAAGGAGGTCACATCTCCAGATGAGATTTTGTAGTTGCAAACAAGCATGTGTATGTTGTTTATAAAACATTTCTACTTATTTTATTCTAAACCTATTATTTAAATCTCATTCATGCATTTTAGGAAGATGGGGTAGACTGACTGATCCTATTGCCATCTTCCTAATTGTTTCTCAAGAAAGTAATGATAGCTGCAGTGGAGTTCCTAGGGGCAGGAGGGCAGATGAGCAGCTCTAAGTACTGCTTTTCATTGTTTGTACCAGATCAGGAACTGCTATTACTCAAAATCTTTTGAGCAACTCAGTTTCCTACAGGCAGGGGAGTAAACACTTTCACAATAAGATCTAATTACATGCTATTCTAATGTCCCAATCCTGAAGGGATGTCCTTTTTCAGTCTGATGACCTTCAGTTAGTAATCACAGATCCAGATCCTGTTTCTTGCAGAAAGTAAGTTACAACCATCCTGTCTGGAAATCAGTGAGCAGGATGGCAGCAGATTTTTGACATCTTTCAGCACCTTCTTTGGATGATCAACCAATTTAGAAGCATAGGGATGAGAAAAAGTCTGAGAATCACTGATGCACCAAAAAGCAAGCTATTCCTCTTTATTTTTGTGATGTGGCTCCTGGAGGTATGGGGCAGGACAAGTATGATACAGATAATAAGAAGCTACTGTCAGATTGGGTAGTATTTTCCAAATTGTAAAGCAAATATATAGGCCTGTCCCTCAAAATAATATTCAACTTTTAACTTAGGTCAGAAAGAATGGATAGCTCACTAAGCAAAATGTCTATATAGGAAAAGTAGAGACAGTAGAAACCATGGTTAAGGTTTCCTAAACACTGATGACAATGCTGGTGTTAGTTGACCTGAGGCAGCAAACCATCCAACAACAGGATGTGTGAACAATGTGCAATGTGACTAAAGCCACTGTTAACAGTCAAAATTTCTCATTAATGGCAATATTTTTTTTTCACAACTACAACATTTGGATTCATCAATTCTCAAGATTTAATGCCCAAAACAATAGGTGGCCGCCATATTTGGGTTGCTCTCAATTCATATTCCTCCTACTTTAATAAGAGAGGAAAAAGCTGTTGATGCAAGTAGGACAGGCAGTTTCCTTGTTATGAAAGCCAGTCCTTCATCATCTGACTGAGGAACCAAATGTGCTTTTAGACACTGCTGTAGCCAAAACATAATGCAAATGTGAAGAACAAATTTAGTTTTGACTCACTTGGCAAAACACCTCTTTTTTTTTTCATTTTAAACAGCAGAATGCCATCATATTGGGGAGAAAGGGTTATTTTAAAAATTATTAGTAATTTTAACTATTAAAATAATTGATATGCTGAAGATACTGCAAGTAGTATATGTATGCTTAATATTGTAATTGCAAATAGATTCAGAATCTCCTTTTTCCTTGTTTCAAATTCAGGAAAATGGGAATTATATTTCTGATAAGAAGGAAGTCAAATTAGTATGATGACTATGTGATATGCAGATGGCATACTTTGCACATTTCCCCCAAAAATTTAAGTGTTTAGTTCTGGTAGAAGGCAATTGTGTGTCTGAAGGACAAGGGTCAGGGATAAAGAGGCTTGCTGGTTTGATAAAAGAGGCTCCCTGAGGTCAGAGATGCTTTTTCATATTGCAGAATATTTAGAAATGTGTGAAAAATCAGGCTTTGGTTTTAACTCAGGTTAGAAACAGCAGAAACTGCAGGACTCTTTCTTGTGATAATGTAGCTATGAATGCAGCTTTGAAATTCCTTATGCTTCTGCCCACTACAGTTTCAGAAAACTGGACTCAAATTTTGGGCTTTTTTTCCTCCAAGTCCAAAAAAACTTACCATGCTTCAANAAAATCAGGCTTTGGTTTTAACTCAGGTTAGAAACAGCAGAAACTGCACTTGTGATAATGTAGCTATGAACCAACAGAATGCAGCTTTGAAATTCCTTATGCTTCTGCCCACTACAGTTTCAGAAAACTGGACTCAAATTTTGGGCTTTTTTTCCTCCAAGTCCAAAAAAACTTACCATGCTTCAAATTTAATAAAGACTTCCCACATTGTAAATGGTTCTTTGAACAAACCACCAAGGCAATTAAGTAGAAAAGAATTATCCATAAGTGATAGAAAAGAAGTAATTTTAGATTTTTCTAGTTTGAGGCTTATGTATTTTCACTATTCTGTAATCATTAATATTTCTTGCATCTTATGGGCCAGTTATCTAATTTGTCTTTCTCTGAATTAATGAAAAAACTTATAATTTTTTATAGTGTTTAGCAATACCTTTTGCTTATTTCCATTTTCACCATGGAAACATTAAAACAAGATGAACTTTGTCCTCATAGAAATCTGACTATAGTCAAGTTTCATTTTTAATTTGGTATTGAAATTACAGAATTTCATGTATAAATTGTTTTGCATAATGTAGATATGAAAAAACAGAATCCAACTGTAAAGCCACTGTGAAAGATGTCAACACATACCCTATAAATCACAATACAAATTATAGCTACGTCAGACCATTTTGTAATAATGTAGAAGTTGGATACACATAATCTGCAAGATGATGAGTTACAAAATCTAGGAACAGAGGGGTATTTCAAAAGTGTTGAATACTAAACAATTGCAAATGATGACAGAAATTATTAGGGGACTAGAACATCTCTTATGAGGAAAGCCTGAGAGACTTAGGTCTGGAAAAAAAGGGAGGCTGAGTGGGATCTTGTCAATGCTTACAAATACTTAAAGGGTGAGTATCAGGAGTCTGAGGCCAGTCTTTTTACAGTGAAGCTCAGCGACAGAACAAGAGGTAATTGGCACAAACTTGAACATAGGATGATCTATCTAAACACGAGGAGGAACTTCTTTACTTTTGACGGTGACAGGACATGAGAAGAGGCTGCCCAGAGAGGTGGTGGAGTCCCTGTCTCTGGAGACATTCAAAACCTGCCTGCATGAGTTCCTGTGCAATCTGCTGGAGGTGAATCTGATCTAGCAGTGGGGTTGGGCTAGGTGATCTCCCAACGTCCCTTCCAGCCCCTACTATTCTGTGGTTCTGTTGTGCTATCATTATAAAAAGGATGGCACCTTAGGAAGTCGAGAACAGGCAGAAGTTTCTGTCTCTGATATCTGCTTGAAAAGGCTTGACCCTTTGTAGCACTTCAGTCAAGGGAAGTAAGCAAAGCTTACTTCATAGACTCATCCCATAACCCAGGCCACTTACTTTCACTTTAGGAAGCAAAAGAAGTGAAAGTGAAAGAAGCTTTGAGAAAAGGAGTTATTTGGTACACTGAAAGTGATGACAGATTTTCACTTTCCCAACTATTTTCCCATGAAAAATAGTTGATGTAAAGCCATAAATTAGCACTGAGCTTCCTTTGGACACCTCACAAAATCTTAGTTATACATTGCTAGTTTATTAGTACTCTTCATTGTCGCTTATGCCCACTATTACGTTGGTGTAAATCAACATAGTGTGACACTAGTCATGCAGATGTAGGTGAATATAATACATGGGATCATTTCCTCTTGCAATAGTCTGTAAACAAAAAACTCAAAAAGGTATAAATGTGCTCTTCGGGAAAATGCCAGGAGAGTATCTGAGCATTATGGCCTTTTCTTATGATGCGTAAGTGTGCTATGGTATTTCTCCTCTGTGTAAAGTGTTTAAGCATTTAGTTAGCTGTCTTTAATTTTTTTTTTTTTAAGCAGAGCTAGTTTGAGCAGAAAGATCAGGAAACAGGATTTGCCCGTTTCAGTCGCTTTAAAATCTAATCAGTTTGCAGCTGTTGTACAGTCACGATGTATATTTAAGAGACAGCTGGAGATAACAGCTATCAGTTAGGTCAGTGCTGTTACCGCGTGGCCATCACAAGCTCTGTCCCCCACCGAAAGCCCAACGGCAGGAGCCGCCACCGCCGAGCCCCCCTGCGCTGACTGGCCTCATTACTCCCAATAAGCCTCTTAGGGAGCCACACAATCTGCTATCAAACTCCCTGACTAATTATCTCTGTTATAGCCCCGCTTCACAAGGCAGCGGATTTTTCGGGTGAAAATCAACGTTGGGTGGTGCTCTTCACAAATTCTGCTCTTGGCAGCAGCGGGTGCGGGGATAAGTTCGCAGCAGTTTCGCCCTAAGAGCTTTTAAACGGAACGGCAAAGCCGCAGGCTCTGACTCGGACTCTGACCTCCAGTGGCACTAACGACTCGTTTAATCCTCACCGCGGTGCTTGAACGGACAGCTCGGCGGCTGCCACCGCCCTTTGCTCCTCCACGTCAAGGGGCTGCCAAGGGGCACCAGAAAGCTGCCGGGTGGGGGGACAGGAGGTAGCCGGCACCCGAAAGCGTCAGTTACCTCAGTGCACCGCCCTCAGCCCCCGCCTTCCGCCGCCGCGCCGGAAGTGGGCGGGTCGGGAGGGCTGGTTGACCTGCCGTTCCCTGGTGTGTCGTCACGGTGAGCGGCCGGGGCAGCGCCGGGGGCAGGGGCGGCGGCGGGTCGCAGAGACAAGCTGGCCATGGCGCCGCCGCCGCAGAAGGAAATCGTGTACAATAAGCTGTTGCCCTACAGCGAGCGCCTGGAGGGTGAGGCTGCCTACTTCCTCGCCCAGATCAAAGAGAACCTGGCTCGGGCTGTGCAGCTCCAGGAGTTGTGGCCTGGGGGGCTCTTCTGGACTAGGAAGCTCTCGACGTGAGTACCCGAAACCGTCCTTCCCCGGGGCGTCGGGGAGGGGACATGGGGTCAGGGCGGGGTCTCGGAACGGGGCCTGAGCGCTATGAAGGTGCGAAGCTGGGGTACTCAGGCTCGGCCCAGGGTTAGCAGGGCAGTCGGGGAGCGCGCTCGCTTAGTAACGGTTCCTGCCTGCGCCGCTTAGTCAGAGCCGAGCGGGAGCCGGCTGTCCCTCGCTCGCCCTCCCACTTGGCCGCGGATCCGGGGCAGGAATGTGGGCCGTCGCCGAGGGCCCAGCTCCGCGCAGCCCGCCCGCCTGGCTGGTCCCGCTTCCCTGTCGGTAGCGAGACGTCAGCCCGGGCTTTTCACGAGGCCCGCGAGTGCTTCCACATAGGAAATGGGGACAAAGGTGGTTTCGTTTCCGAGAGCTCACTTGTTATCTCTGAAACTTTCCCAGGTTTACGATTTAAGATCTTGTGGGTTTGCTGATTGTTTGGTTTTTGGTTTTTTTTTTATTTTTTCCTAATGTCTACTTGACCACCTGTTTTACCTCTTGCCTTTACAAGCAAGTTGTGCAAGATACCGTTTGTACACAACTCCAACTGAGGGAACAGGAGGGCCTTCTCCAGACGTGCTACTTGTTAGTTCAGAGCTAGTGGGATTAAATTCTGGCTTAACGTTCTTAAACACCCTTGATGTCTTGCCTAACCTGTGGGGAAGTGCAGGTTATGCTGATGATGCCTCCTCTGTGCGTGCAGCAAGGTGTTTTTAATATAGACAAAACAGCACCATGGTTTCGTAGATAGCACCAAATAGAACAGTTTTCTCATAGGGAATAATACAAAGCATGCAGGGAATAATACAAAGCATGCTTAACCCTTTTTTTTAATAGCCCCTATTCTGAACATTCTGACCCTGAAAATGACATCCAATAGTTTCAATCAGTAGACTATATTTCTGTGGGTGTTTATTGTAGATTTCTGCTGCCTTCATAAAGGGTGCTTCCTGTGTACTAGAACTGATGAATTATGTGTATTTTGTATAGTTATGAGATCTTATCTTATAATTTTCCTCCTTAAATTTCCAGTTGATATTTTTAAAAATTACACATATAATGTGTATTTGTCAATCAGATCTGTTAGATGCGTATGTATTGAAATGTGTCTTTGTATTTGCCAGGAGGCATTCTTAGATAGAATTATATTGCAAAATTACTCACATGTTTGCATTATGTGACAGTTTAAACCTGCTTGGAAGTAGCTCAGTACTGATTCCACTTCCTCCCTTTCACCACCCTTCTACCCAACCATCTACTAGCAAATACTGATTTTGGTGGCAACTGTTACTTTTGTACCAGTGGTAGAATTTCATGTACTCATCAGGTTGAAATAAGTTGTAATCGTCCTTACTACAGGAAGGATCAGCGGCAGCTAAAAAAGCTAAATGTGCCACAGAAGTCCTTTGAAAGTGTACATGGTTGTATTAGAATCTCCCTATTACATAGTAAATGGCAGTAACTTCCCAGTTTATGCTTCAGGGCAGTGAATTTAGTCCCTTGAGAACTTGCTGTAATGTTGCTTTATGAATCACAGAAAGGTCAAGTGGGTCTAATTTGTGGTTTTCCACCTACTCTTTGAAGTTTGAATTTGTTGTGCGTGTGTTTGCAACTTGTCTGATGCCTGGCAGTCTCAATATTTCTTTGTGGAATATTATATGTGTTAAGAATCTGAGTATGTTTAGATGTAGGCAGGGAAGGAAATAGTGGGCTTGGTTTTAAAATAAGCTGATGTACTTAACTTGAAGGGTGTTATACTCCTTAGTTTAACTTGACTAAGTACTTCCACTGGATGAAATGTGTCAGTAGAGGTTTAGACTTACATTAGGACATCATGTATTCTTTCATGTATCTAGGCCAAATTATGGGGTGATAAAAATCCAAAGCTTTTGCTGTCTGTTAATAGCGTGTAATTCAACTCTGAATCAACTTAAGGCCGTTTTCTCTGCTGGCCAGCAGAGAAATAAATAGCACTTTTGTTTGATGAAGAATTAAAAATTCCTGGAATCTTGGTAATAGTATGACCTCTGCTTGACTTTGTTGCAGTTGTCCTAATTATTAAAGTATTCTCGCAGTATTCTTGAAATAATAGATAATTCAGACCTGTGACTGACGTGTTTTGTCTTTTTCTTGTACAGATACTAATGTTAATATGTACATACATAGAAATGAGTAAAGAAAAAAATGGCTAATTATATATGTTGTTACTATTACCTACTACTATGTATTTTATTACTCTCAAGTACCAGTTAAACCTCCTTTGATTCTCTCAGGTTTACAGAGCCTGCCGAAATCCTGTAGGGAAAACCCTGAGTAGACAAAAACTGGAGTTTATCAGATAGAATGTCTAGAAGGTGATTTGTATAATTCTTGTATGGATAATTTCCAGTGCTACGAATTGTAATTCTCTGGTTGGGATGCACGTGTGCAGTGTGGTGAGAGAACTTCTTCAGGAAGACAGGAAGAGTGCAGTCACTTAAGCAACTTATGATTTAGTGGGGCTTCTTATGCAAGTAAAACAGATTGCCTCAAAGACTAGCATTTAAATCTGCAATCATTGCTGCAAGATTCCTTCAACTTTGGCAAGTTAAATCTGTGCCTTATAAAATATTAATTCAGTTGTGAAAGCAGAAGACTGAGTCTCAATTGTATAAACTGCTGTAGTGTGTGTGAAAAGCAGGTTGTGTCAAAATAATTTGCTTGAATGGATTTCTGTCATGTTCTTTTTATGGTCTCTAGGTCAAGATTAGGCTGCCATTTCATTTTTTCTGTCTTTTATATTTTTCATAGAAACTTTATAGAGCTTTGGAGGCTTTTTTGTTTGTTTTAAGAACACAGTCTGTAAATGAGCATATTAATACAATATGAACGTTTAGTAGTCTCTGTACGTGTAGTTGACTCTGGAAATGCACAATTGTCTTTCTGTGCTCTCTATCTACTTCACTAGGCAAGGGTAGAGTTTTTGGTGCTGAATGATGCACTTTCTGTTCTTGACAGTGTTACATACTAATCGGGTACAGGCTTATTGCAAAGTTCTATTTAATAGTCTTGCTGTAAGGTGTGGGGAAAAATGCAGCTCAACTCTTTTGAAGTAGAATGTCAGAACACAAAGTTACAGTGAGGGTCAAAAACTGAGTTTTAGACCAATCATAAACCTGTCCTAAGTGTTAAGAAATGAAAACAGACAGCTGAGAGTTTAGGAGAATACTCTATTTGGCTTAGTAAGTGAAGGCAATTTTTAACCATAGCAGGGCAGCCAACTTCCTAGAGCAGTATGGGATGTCCACTTGATATGATAGCACATTTTCTAAAATTAGGTCTATTGTAACTGTGGAGTGAGATATTGGGTAAGTAATACTTTTAGACTAGGGATATTGGCTTTTCAGTTATAAGTTTTTTGAGTTTTTTTCTTCTCGGAAAACAGTGGTCTGTGCCAAAACACTAGAGCTGCAACTACGATTTATACCTTCTAATCACAGTTTGAAAGGGTGGCTGGCTGGATTTTGGTTGGTGGGTCTTTTTTTCTCTCCATGTCACTGAACTCCAAATTGAAACAATTTATGTATCCTTTTTGCAGTCCACTCATTGAGTTTGAGATCTCTTAGAATTTTTATTTTTCTTAAAGGGGAAATCCAATGGCAAGTGGAAGGGAAGTGTCAAGAATCATTGCAGTATAGTTTTACCTACCTTCATATAAAAAGTATTATTTTTTGTTGTGCAGCAATTTTGTTCTAGGTTTGTTGTTTTTTTTTTCCTGGAGATATCCATTTAGATGGTGAACATGCATCTGTGATTAGCCCCTAGGCCTCCTTCAGGATTCATTAAGTACATCCTATATTCTTTATTTAGTAATGGGAGTATTTCTTCCTTTGTGAGTGTATATTAGAAAAAATCTTATAGTTCTATTTTGTTTATTTAATCTTCAAGAAAATTTGATTAGTCCCTTTCTAGAAGTAGCTGTTTTGTTGTCTTAACGTGCAGCTCAATTAAGACAATCTATGGTTTTAGAATAGTTTCCCCCCCAAGGAAGCTGCAAATATAAGAGCAATTTGGCTGTTCCTCAGGCATAGTGACACTTTTGTGTTTGGTACATTTTTGTGTATTTTACTCCATTGTCTGTTTCTTAAACAGCATTTTGTATAATAGAACTACTGTTAACAAATATCAAGAAAGCTAACCAGAGGAACTTGTTATATTTTGTTACAATTAATCTGGCAGCATTGCTATATTTATCTCTTGCATAGTGTTTCTTTGTAGATAAAACTGATCATTCAGGCTTCTGCTGTTTCTTTGTAAATTATAGATGCAAAAAATGAGACCGGTATTATTTGTTACTTTGTGCCTAGTATTATGGGAATGGAGCTGCACAGCCAAGCGCATGTGACCAAAGGATAATGAATTGGGAGTTATTAAAGGCTAAAGTTTATTTCTGAACCCTCTGTTGCACAGTGAAATTCACCTTTGGTGTTACTGTTTCCCTTCACAGACCTGTACTGTCATGAAGAGTACAAACATGCTTGTAGGCATACTCCTGTAAAATTTGCTCATTGCATCAGACATTCTTAGCTTTTATTAAACAGTATGTGAAGACTAAGGGGAATGACCAAGTGGGAATGATAGGACTGTGACTGTCATCTCTCTCATGGTCATGTAAAATGCCTTTTGATTTCCCTGTTAAGTCTAGCTGGCTGATTTTGGGATGTGTACTTTTCCTCCAAGAGTAGCTCTTATGCCTGTTTATAAGACTTGTCTCTTGTGCTGATTATTACCTCATTTATCTTGGAAAACGTTCCATACTTTGCCACTGGGTTCTTCCCATACAGTATATGACCAGTGTATACTTTTACAAGATAAAAGATAGCAGTTAAAA
The DNA here is from genome assembly GCA_013400935.1 of Turnix velox. NCBI lineage: Eukaryota > Metazoa > Chordata > Aves > Charadriiformes > Turnicidae > Turnix > Turnix velox. Next base: position 671,142 of record VZTY01011092.1, read on the forward strand.
TAAGTGTAGTTAAGTTACACTTCTGTTAGTTCTCAAACAAAGATCAAGTGTCACTTTTTTTTTATTCTCTCTGGTTGGTTTGTTTTCTGTTTGTTTTTCCTGAAAATGAGTGATCATTGGTTTGGCAGAGCCTTGAAGCTGTTCCAGTATCCCTTCAAGGGGAGACTGGAGGAAAAAGGCTGGAAAACAATAAAATCTTTTGAGGATCTAGCACATTATCTTGTATAATTAAATATGTGTATTTAAGGAAGCTGAGTCTTTTTGATGAAGTGAATGGTCTGGAAAGTTCAGAGATAGTTTTATTTTGAGTAAAAGGGAATATGGGAAAGTTGGGAGGGTGAAATGTACACAAGCAGTTGAATCCAAATCCCATGTGTGGCTGAAGTGTGCTTCGTGTGTGTCTTACTAGCTAATCTGAATTTTAGTTCTCAGATAGTCATCCCACTAGCAGTTCTGTGAGGGTTGAAAGCATTTGCAGGAGCATGACTCATGTGAAACAGAACTAGATATAATATTAAATTCCTCCATGTTGGAGGATTCAATTTTGGAGAACAAATTCAGGAATCAAGGCAGTTTGCATTCATTGTTAGATCCATAATTAACGATGTTTGTTCCTTTAAAACTACCTAGCCTGTATGACTTTCAAGTAGGAGTCCTTCAGAGATGTTTCCTTCCTAATCTTTTCACGTGGTGGTTCCAGCATAGGATTCTGCAATGTGTGCTGCCTTGCATACCAAATAAGCTGTGTTAGATCTGGCGATCTTCACATTACCGGAACATGCCTTGATTCTCAGCTGTTGTATGTTTAGTAACAATCAATCCAGCCTCTACTGAATCTTTAACAAAAACTATGGACGGGCCTCTCAAAATTTTTTTATGGGGCTTTATGTCATATATCCTGCTGTTTGAAGACAACCTATTAGTAAAATTTCAAATGAATCTTTCAGGACAGTTGGAGCAGAATTTAAAAGGAAAATGTGCTTCCCAAGTAAGTAGTAATTTATAGCTGTGTGATATGTAAAATGCTTCATCGGAGCCTTTTATAGGTTTTGCTGGTGCAGAATATCTTCTAAGACTTGAAATGTGTTTTATTATTTTAACTTGAAAACAAGCATATTTTAACAAGTTAGTCCTAATGGATCTACTCTTTCTTAGGGTAGTAAATAAGAGATGGCAATGGGGCCCACCACCACCAAAGCTCAGTGTATAAATTAATTGTTTGGCCTCACTGGAAGCTTCAGACTTCACTTATTTTGTTCTGTCTCCTTTTCTGTCCCCCGCTGGAAAAGGATGGAATTATAATTGGGCTACTTGTGCAGCCATGTTTTTGTTTGTTTATTTAGGGCTTTTTAAAAGAGAAATTAACACTTGGAAATACAGAAATATTAAATTTAATGGCTACTATGTTTTGAGCTGAAGTGAAAAAATATAATTGTGTTTAGTAGTATCTGGTGTGAGTATGAGATTACACAATTTGTAGAATTTTGGAAGACCGTAAACTGTATTGAGACATGCTTTTTCTTTCTGTAGTTAGTTTCAGTTGTCAGTCTGCTGTGTGTCTTTAAGTCCTTATTTGTTTGAACTTGTCAGCTGTTTTACTTGTACTTCATTTAAGCAGTAAGTTGGACAAAGTCTGTGTCGGTTTTTTTTATAAAATAGTAATGTTTAAAAATATTGCTAACTTGTCCTGCAATTTGTTTGTAGATACATCCGGTTATATGGGAGAAAATTTACCAGAGAAGACCATGTGCTTTTCATTAAGCTGCTGTATGAAATGATAACTATTCCAAAACTGGAGATCAGCATGATGCAAGGATTTGCACGCCTATTGATTAACCTGTTAAAGTGAGTACAGACTTCTGCTGACTGCTGGAACTTTCATCTGTTAAGTAGCTCATCACTCTGCTTGCTTAATGTTGTTATATTCTTTAATGTAATTGTATGTTCTTTTAGGGATTACTTCACTTTATCTCCTCTGTGCAGATGACGTGATTAAAAAGATTTCTCATTATGTGTGCACGTTGCCCCTTTCAAAGGATTAGAATTGGTATTGAAACTGAAAGACTTTAAAGGTTTTTTTATTCTGTACCTTCCAGGTACTTGTAGAGAGCAATAAGATCTCACCTCAGCCTCCTTTTCTCCAGTCTCCCAACTCCCTCAGACACTCTTCCTAAGACTCGTTCAGACCCCTCACTAGCTTCATTGCCTTTCTTCAGCACCTCTGTGTTTTTCCTGTAGTAAGGGGCCTAAAACTGAGTACAGTAATTGAAGTAAATTGTCAAGCAATGCTGTATGCATGCCATACTACTGACACCAACTCACCACACTATTGACACCTCATCCCAGTGGCCTCGTCCTATCAATCCAGCCTGTCCACATCCCTCTGCAGCACCTTTCTACTCTCAAGCAGGTCAACACTCCCACTTAACTTGGTGTTGTCTTCAATCTTACAGAGGGTGTGCTCAATCCCCTCATCAAGATCATTGATACGAATTTTTTAAGAGCCCTGTGTAACCACTCATGATTGGGCACCAAGTCAATTTAACTCCCAATACCACTACTTTCTGGGCCCAGTTTCTCCATGAGAATACTGTAGAGAATGATGTGAAAGTCTGTAAAGAATTCTAGGTAAAGGATTCTAGGTAATCTGTAATATTTCCCTCATCCACTAAGTGGGTCGTTTTGTCATAGGAGAACAGGTTTGTTAGGCAGGACCATGAAGCCATATAATGGCACTTAAGACGATCTGTTCCATCTGTTCCTGAGGTCAGACTGGCAGGCCTGAATTTTTCCAGGTCATCAGTCTGGGTGGGTGTGGTTGGGTGTTATGCTGGCTAGCTACCAATCAGTTGGGACCTCTCCCATTTGCCAGGACTGCTGGTAAATGGTGGAAAGTGGCTTGGTGAGCACTTTTGTCCCATCCCTCATTATATCCCTTTGATTTCCTGGGACTTCACTCCATATCCCTATCTACTTGCTCAGAGGTTTTGTTCTCGGGGAACAACTGTTTCTACTCTCAAAGCCTAAGGCATTAAGTACCTCAAAACATCTCAGAGAGCCAAGTGTTAAGGTTGAATCTGGAATAGGGAGACAGTGAAGACTCTCTAACAGTTTGATACTTATTTTACTTAGACTTTTCCTGAACATCTTCAGAGTTTCTTTTTGTGCAGAAGTGCTGCAAGTGGCTAGCTTTATTCTTGCCTGACCTTCCTGTGCCTTGGACCAAATGCTGAGGATAAGTGTAATTGAGAGCAGTGGTCTGGCATGTTCTGGTGTGCTGTGTGTCGTATAGATGTCTAATCCAATAGTGCTTGTTTTTTGGTTTTTTCCTTTCTTTTAGGAAAAAAGAGCTGCTTTCCAGGGATGATTTAGAGTTACCATGGAGACCACTTTATGAAATGTTGGAAAGGATATTATACTCTAAAACAGAACATCTTGGATTAAATTGGTTTCCCAAGTAAGTTTGCATTTTAAAACGTGATACGTGCTGAGTACGTGTAATGCTTGAAAGTACTTTGAAATTTGCCTTTAATATCTGGAATTTGGTACACAGTGAATGCTTGTTTTCATGAAGTTTATTTCAGTAATTGTATGCAAGACTGAATTAAGTAATTTATTTCCTTCTGCCAGTGAAGTATTACGATGTTCCTCTCTTTATGAATGTGTTTGAGTTTTTCTAAATATGCTGAAATATACATTTTTGTTCACTCATTTTGGGATGATGACCATCAGTACAACATATTTAATATTAAAATTTTAATGATATTCAGGTTAGAAGTCTGCTGTTCAGTTTTATAACACAGTATTTCGGAAAATAAAAGTTATACTATGGTTAAAAATATATCTAGTTTAAGCATTCCTAGTATTTGTAATCTAGGTGTATATCAGTTTGCTGTGGGATTTAAAAAACCCAATTTTTTCTCAGTTAAGAAAATTTTAAAATGAAAACTTTATTTACATTGTCCATTTCTCCCTATCTTGTCAGATTTCCAAAGTTACTATATGTGTAATTCCGGTTAGATAAGGCCTTGCTCTGTGAATTGCAGATTAACAGTATATCATACAGATTAATTCTTGTTTTTTAAATTGAAACTTCATATAAAGGAATGCTGGTGGAAGTACCTGATTGGCTTAACAATGAAGTTTTATGTCTAGGGATGTTGAAGTGCTTCCTTGTACTGTACTGACTGAAAGATCTTACTACTGAGAAGTGACATGAGCGAGAATGTGTGTAGCCTTGTAACTTCTTACAGAACATTTCAAGCTGAGTTTCTTTTGTGGCTACATAGCTGTAAAAATAATTTAGCTAATTATACCACGGTGGTGTTTATTTAAGAAATTGCATTATTTTGCTAATTGTTGATGTTACTTGCCAGTGAAAATCCAAAAGTACAGACCCTTTTTTAATTGGTATATTTTCTGCATGGGCTAGCACCTGCTGAAGCTACATACTTTGTTCTGGAGATACTTGCTCTGTGCCAAATTATCTTCATAGGGAAGAAGCTTTTTCCAAGAGGGAGAAGGAAGTTAAGCTAGGAGGAGGATATCAGTTATGATAGTCCATTTGAAACTTGTAGCTTTTGTTAAATGCATTAGGTATCAGGCACTGGACCTTAATATGTGGTGCGTTTTGTTCTTATATGGTGGGTTTTTTCCCTTTACACCAATTATAAGGGGTATTTTGTTGGAAGTCAAGAGATTTTTTTGAAGTTCATTTGCTTTACAACTGTGAACTACTGTTTTAATTTCAATTTTTTTTTTTTTTTTTTACATTCAGTTCATATCGACCAGGCTTGTCTTCACCTAAAACATTTGTGCTTAATGTATTACATAGGTGGTAAGAATGACTTTGTTTTGTTCAGCTCTGGCCGATGTGTAATCTTCTGCATGTTCTGTAAGACTGTAACACTAGTCACATAGGTGTCATTTTCTGCATAAGTAATAGTATTGGAAAACCTTTGTTAACATTACACCACTGTTTATGAGAATGTCGCACTGTATGTGAAACTTTCTAATTGGAGAACAAGATGGCGTGTGTGGAGTGGCTGATAAAGTGACTGTATGCTAACTAATTTAACTAGCATATACATTTCAAGACTCAAATGAAAGATGAATTTTACATTTGAATTACCGCTGTGTATGAATATGGACAAAAGCAGTATTGGTGTGGGAGTGCATGTTACCAAGTAAGAATACCTTACTATTAAAAAAGCTGTTAAATCATGGAAAGTGCTTTAGCAATGAAGTAGTAGGTTCTAGAAAATAGCTGGGGAGTGTGAAACAAAGTTTCTGTATCAGAAGAGTTTACTGGGAATTTTTGCAGTGAAAACCATACCTGGAGTTTTGCTGTATGTACAAATTCAGAAAACCTATATAAGTGGAATTGCAGAGATGCTTTTTTGCTTTGATTGTGATTTTTTTTTTTAAAGAAATTTTTAGTTGTACTAATCCACGAGATTACTATAACTAAATATCAAGAGACTGACATTTGATTCACTGTAGATCAAAATTCACCAAAATAATTTGTGAAATTGTAGCTGGTTGCTCTTCAAATAGCATTTAATGTAAGTTCTTGTAATGAAGGAGTGTCCACTGCAGGACTAGAATTACACTTAAGGCCCAAATCTGTCCTCAAAAACTAAATATTTTTACTGTGTTTTGATAATGCAAAAGTCATCAGTGTCAGTTTATTGTTTTAGCAGAAACATGTTTCTCTTTGAAAATGCGAGGTAAGACCTTCTGAAAGAAGGAAATTATTTAATGCCAAAATGATGACTTCTGATAGGGGTGTTAATGGTAATGTTGGGAGACTTCTGATATATCATAGAATAGTTTGGGAGGGACCTTTTTGAAGGTCATCTAGTCCTACACTTCTGCAACAAGTAGTGAGATTTTCAGCTCAATCAGCTTGCCCAGAGCCCTGTCCAGCCTGACTCTGAATGTTTCCTGGGATGGGGTACCTACTACCTCTCTGGGCAGAACAGTTCCACTATTTCACCACCCTCTTTGTAAAAATTTCTCCTTTATATCTAGTCTAAATCTTCTCTCTCTTAGTTTAGAACCATTAGCCCTTGCACTGTTGCACAGGCCCTACTAAAAAGTTTGTCTCCATATTTCCTGTAGTCTTCTTTTAAGCACTATAATATTGCTGTAAGGTTTCTCCAGAACCACCTTCTCTCCAGGCTGAACAACCCCAACTCTCTCTGCCTGTCCTTGCAGGGGAATTTCTTCTGTGCTCTAATAGTTTTTGTGGCTCTCCTGGATGCTCTCCAGCAGGTCCTTGTTTTGCTTTCAGAGTGGGCTTCAGAGTTGGACATGGTATTCCATGTGGAGTTTCACCGTGGTCATCCATGTGGCAAGATGTGATGATGATAATAATAATAAGCTAGTAATTCCTCAAATAATGAGGAATTAAAAGCAAAGAAAACTCAGTGAGATGAGAAGTTTTCTTTTATCTCATTAATTGCACATCTATTTCAGTAATTAGTAGTAGATGCCTTCCAGCATGAGTGGCTTTATCTCTCAATTACAAAAGGTTCACTACCTTATCTAAATAATCAGCATTAAATACCTGAGTAAGGACAGGAGTGTGGCCTGGGCAGACTGATCCAATTCTGTATGGTTTATGCTGTTGTGCTTTTTATCCTTTGCTAGGTTTAGTGGTAGAGTACCATACAGAAATTTGAGTGCAAGAACTGTAGAATTTTTTTAGGTATGCAGGAAGTCTCCAAAGGTGGAACAGTAGCCACTACTGAGAAATTTGAGAGGGTTGGTTCAAAGTGGTAATAAAAACAGTAACCATTGGTCTCTTGTTCTCCACAGCTATATTGTCCTGTTCTTTTCTAACTAGTAGTAATCAAACAGTAATGTTGATCTGTAGTTTAACTGATGGAAGTATCCTTGTACAAAATTGTCTGGTGCTTTTGGTTTTTTTTTCTCACTCTAGCTTCCATGCTAAATGTGTGATCAGAAGGCAGGAAGGAACATCCCTTCCAGTCTTTATACTTTGCTCTCTTCCTGCTAACATATGCTGAGATCTGACTCAAAACTTGTGAATTTCAATGACTTGATCCCTGGCATCAGTGTGTCTTAAAATTCCTCTGCCCTTCAGGTTCTCCTTAGTGGTATTTTACTTCGGTGGAGTGTGATAGTGTGGGGATAGCATTTTTGGTTTTGCCACACAAATCTCTTATGTTAATCTTTGATTGCAAGGAACATTATTGGTTCGTACTTTATTTGGCTACTCTTGGAACAACTGTTAACCTGTTTCTGAACTCTTTCAAGAGCATTATTCATTTTGTGAGTGTCTTTATGTGGATATTTATCTTATTTTTCTTAAATTAATGACTGGCTGTTCTTACTCAAGTTTTAGAGTTCATCAGCTCAAAATTTTCCTTCTGGGTGATGTCATAAATTTACTTTGTCACTGCTGTGTAAAAGAGTTTTACATCTTCTGGAGTACTGCTTGAACTAAGTAGTGGTATGAGGGCTGGGCTTTTGATGGCTTACAGTGAATGTTGAGATGTTGAAATGTAGTCATGGTTTATCTATATTTTTTCTGGCTTGTATGGGATCAGTTTATTTTTTTTGTAAGACTGAAGAGAGTGTGTGCATGTATTTGTGTCTCAGTTATTTGACTTAAACTGATCTTCGGTGAAACTCTAAAGATGATATGTTTGCATCATCTTTTTCTGGTCAAAATAGCATATCTGTATGTTACGTTTTGTTTTTGAACTTAACTTAGATGATTTTATTTTTTTACTAGAAAAATTGCATCCTTATGTAGGAATTTCTCCTGACAGAACTTTTTGATTTGGGGAATACTTTTTGGTAGGAGTGCAGTTTAGTCTTGAATTTGTCTTGTGATCAAAGATTAGAAGAACAACGTAGTTTGCTACCTTTATGTTTCCATCAGTACCTCTCTATTTCCCTTTTATTCTTTGGGTTTATTCTGAAGTGTTTTTTAAGTGGTTTAATGGCATCCTGTGACAATTTGTGTCAGAATGATTTATCAAGTAAGTTTTCTTGGTGTAGATGAGAAAGAACGCTTTCAAAATCAGCTGTGAATTGTAAGGGAAGCTAACAAAATAACTATTGATTTGCAGGTAGCTTGCACTTCTCTTTCTTAGGACCACTGGACAAAAAGCAAATCCAGTCTGAACAGGACAGAGGCAGTATTTGGAGTCTAATAACAATTTCCTGAAATCTATTGCCTTTATGGATTTCATACAAATTTTTAAGATAAACTTTTTTTTTTCTGATTGTGTTTTAAACCTTCCTTAAGAAGTTACCTTGTTCTGCTGGTTTATGGATAAAATGCAGGAAACTTGTTGTAAGAAACTGTAATAATTCTTCACTTAAATGCAGTAATTAGAGTGATATATGAAAAGTAGAATAAGGGATTTAGCAGATCTAAATTGTTACAATTACATTTGTGTAGAAGGTTATTAGCTACTGCATGTTCACAGAAAACAGGATTGTATCAACATTATCTTAAACTCTGGTGGGAAAGATCAGCAGATGGTTTATTTTGTACTGTCACTGAAATTCAGTTAACTGCTATCCCTAATGTTTCCTTTCTTGTTTCAGTTCTGTAGAAAGTGTTCTGAAAACACTTGTGAAGAGCTGCAGGCCGTAAGTGTTTGTTACTCTGTTTTGTCTTGTGGGTGTTATTTTAAGCGTGTTTTTAATGCTAATTTAGGGGAGTGAAGAAAAGTAATGGAGGTACAGGCAAGAAATGCCAACAACCTATCCCCCCAAAAAGCCCACTCTGCTAGTCATTCCTTGGCTCATGCTTCCCAGCTTGTGTAAGTTTGGAGTGGAGGGTTGAGACTTTTCTGGTTTACTCTATTATGAATGATCAGTATCTCAAGTTCTTAGACTTCTTAAAATGAAGCCAAAATGAAAGGCATATTTCATGATAAACAATCAAAGAAGGCATAAGTTGTTGGTTTTTTTTTTTCTCTTTAACAGCCTTGGTTGAAAATACATTAATAATTAGTTAAGCTGGACTGTTGCTTTTGATCTTTTGTGCTTGGTTAAGTTCATTGTGATTATGTGTACCTGAACCATTCTTGCTCTCTGTGCTAATCGTCTTTGTTAGCAGCTTACAGTACCTCAAAGATGACAAAAGTTCTCTTTTATTCACTGTTCATAGGGGAATTTGTAGGTATCATCTGCTTTTATAGGAGCAAGTAGTTATTTCATATACTGATGTTACTCCATTGAGCATTCCTTTAGGAAATGCTGGTTGAAAAACAAGCTGTTGGTATCGGTAACATAAAAATAAAGAAACCTTATCCTTTTCCCTAATGTATGTAGGCTTGTAGATAAATAAAACTCCTTAGTTTTCAGGCGTTTTGGGTTTTTTAATATCTGTTATCAATATGAAAGTCACTGAAACAGTTTTAATAATTTGGTAATTGTTTCTTGACAAATCTGACTTGAGGTTGAGACACAGATAGTTGTAACTGGTAAGGGGCCAACTGGAAGTAATATTATTATGTGGCATAAACAGATGTATTTTAAATACTGCCTTGCATGGATATTTAGTTTATTTTAACAGAAATTAACTAACCACTCTGAAACTCTCGTGAAGTTAGATGAGTGTTCCACGTGCCTTAAGCCAACGTATAAATGTGATCGGTAGTTGTTGGTTTTGGCCAGCCATCATGCTGACATGATTTTGCATTGTGCATAATATTCTCTGGTTCAACATGACGATCTTATTACATTTGCGGTATTAAGAACGTAATGGGTGCATCATTTCAATCTTAATTCTGTGGAATTGAGTTTGCTTTCAGTGGAATTGAAACCTGCCTATCTGTTGTGCCTGGGTACATGTTCTTACTGTAGAACTAAGATTTGTGACAAATTAATAGATAATTTTTAATATATTGAAACCTTTGTATGTTCAGTGGTTTCCTTGTTTTCAGATATTTTCCAGAAGATGCCACTGCAGAAATGCTAGATGAATGGAGGCCTTTAATGTGTCCATTTGATGTTACCATGCAAAAGGCTATTACCTACTTTGAACTATTTCTGCCTACTACCCTTCCTCCTGAACTTCACCAGAAAGGTTTCAAGTAAGTGTAATTGAATGTCTGTTGGTATGGCAATCCGTTGCAAATGTAAAAAATTTTTCAAATCGGCATTTGGAAGACAGCAAATTCTGTCAACTTTTTTCTTTTGTAAATGTATCCTGAGAAACTAGTACTTATTATCTTTGTTCTCCATTCTGAGTAAAGCACACAGTATATAACAAAGCAAACTAAATTGAATTAAATTATGTTTTTAGTTAAAGGTCATTACTCCTAGCACAACTTTAAGGCCTACCTTCTGCTTTGTTGGAGTAGCTTCTAATGAACCTTCATGTAGGCTAAGGCTTAAGTACAGCTGTTGGTACAAATGTGGAATTGTGTGTTAGAGGTTTTCAATTCACTGTCAAGGTATGGAAATACAAGATGGCTGGAAGATTGTTGTAGGAAATGTATTTGAGAATTAAACATTTGCAGGACAGTTTGGTAAGTAGATCACCTTTAAGGTGGAGCTATTTTGTTTTCATCTGGCTGGCCTGTGTTGTTATAGCAATATGTAATGAAACAGCAAAGCTGATGTAAGAAAATGCCTGGTGAAACAAGTGAAAAATGGAGATCAGAAACGAAAGGAGGAGAGGTAAAAGAACAAGGGTGGACAGTCAGGATCAGTTTTGAGGGTTGGGAAGGTGCTGTGGGAGACGGGGATACACACATATCCATATTGATCCCTGCTTTTGTTGAATGAGTTAAGAGGCAGCTGAGTTCTTGGGGCTAAATACCTAATGAGGGCACTTATTTAGCAGCATCTTTTTTTTTATTCTGTTTTCTTGCAGGCTTTGGTTTGATGAATTTATAGGCCTTTGGGTGTCAATTCAAAATCCTCCCCAATGGGAAGGGGTAAGCATTTACTTTTCACCTATGCTAGGAGTCAATCTAAATGTTTCACAGTGTGCTTGCAAGCATTGAAGACAAACAGTGGTACCAAATCAAAATGTTTGTTTGGTTTGATTTTTTGTTTTTGTTTGTTTTTTAATTTTAATACAAGAAAGCAGAGATAACAATTACATTATTGTTAGCAAACAATTACTGGAAGAGTAAGTGAGGCTGCACTTGTGCTTGGTGAACATTAGCTCAGACAGCTCTTCTTTCCAAACTTGGGAATGCTGGTGATTTCTAGGCTGCCTGCTAATGCTTACAGTGATGCAAAATGCTATTGCGATTTCTATGAATTCTAGTTCTGTAAAGTCTCATTTTTAAATATCTTACCTTTGACCTCTAATTTTGAGGAGTATTGCCTTGCCTTGGGTGCAGTGAGTTGTTATTACCTTTAGATACAGTAAAGAACATATACTCCTCTTGTCCAGAAATACCACTGGGCAATGTATTTCAAGGAAAATAGTCTGCTTTGCACAAGTCTGCTTTTTTTGTGTGTGATATGATATACAAACTTGACACACCACCATCAGCAGCCTAGGTGCTGTTGTTGTCAGCTGACCTGTAGCTGCTTGGCTTTACTGCAGTGAAACTTAGCACATTACTGTATTTTTTCTATCCACAGTATGAACATAAGCTCATTAACCATGTGCCTCCTTTTACTAATCTCCTACTTATATACATATATGTGGAGGACTTCCTGGTGTCTTTGAGAAAGCTGATTTCTGTAACACCAAAGAACAAGAATGATGCATCGATGACAAAAGTTGATAGCACAGGGCCTGTTTCCTTCAAAGAAACTGGTTTGTTACGGATACATGTTTGTTCTCAAACTTCTTACCTTCTACAGGACCTATCTTTCTCATTCTTGCTTGTAAAAGGACTCACATTGTGTTTGTTGATAGTGTTGCATTGTTCAGAATATTCCTTAGAACAGTTTCCAGTAATCAATCCAAATAGTCTTCTGTGCAAAGACTATGAAACCAGGTATCAGATTTCTGTTAGAGAAGTTGATGTAATTGCCAAGTTAAGAGTTGGTTCTGTTGCGAGTTCTGTGCTTCGCTTAAGCTGTGTTACAGGTTTGCTGGGAAATCTCCACCTGTCCCTGGAATTTGTTCCAAACCTTCACTGCAGAGATGAGTATTCTACAATGCCCCATTGATAAAATAGTGGTAGCATTTGAAGGGCTCTCCTAGAACTTAGATCACAATTAACTACTTTTAAGTGCTCAGATGACTAATGAGATGGACTCATGAAGGTAGGGATTCAGATGTGTTGTGAAATATTGGTGGAGTCTGAATGAAAACTCCTATTGCGAGTGCTTTTGTGCTCTGGATAGCTTTTGTCCAGCATCTGTAAAGTAGACTGAGACCAGTGCATTTCTAAATACATTCTGATGATTATTTCCTTTTTTGCCTGTCTTTAGCATCTAGTAAACCTTTTTGCTCGCTTGGCCACTGACAACATCGGGTACATAGACTGGGATCCATATGTACCAAAGGTAATATTTCTCATTTCATTTGTTTTATTTTGCTTACTTTTGAGATAAGTCTTCGGTGTTACTGTGCTAAGAATATTTTCATATGTCCTGTATGGCTCCCTTACAGCAGTGCCCTGGTTTTTCGAATTAGGTGCATTCTTCTGTAGACCACAGCTTAACTTGGAAAGATTAAGCTGCCCTTTTGTAACAGCATTGAAAGTTGTTACTGTTATTACTCAAAACCAAATCAAAGGAGCAACATGTCTGATAATGTAACTAAACCCAGGTTCCTGTGGAAATAGCCCTTTATGGTGACTTTTTGATCAATAGTGTGTATGACCTTTGAATCTTTCAAAGGATTTTTAAAAAGTTGTTCATAGCAGTTATTGTTCACAAAACCCTGAAACTACCAAACAACTCTTGATTTTATGATATTAATTTATGCCAGATTTATGGGATAAGCTATATAAAATTCTTGTATGCCCTTGTTTGGTTTTCTTTCAGATTTTTACCAGAATTTTGAGGAGTTTAAACCTTCCAGTGGGAAGCAGTCAAGTTGTTGTTCCAAGATTCCTAACAAATGCTTATGATGTAGGTCATGCAGTAATGTGGATCACAGCCATGATGGTTAGTAACTTTTTGGTAGAATAGAAAGCAGTGCAAAGCTTTAAATAAGTATGTATTTAAACCTAATGTTTACTCTGCTTAGCTTGTTGCAGAGGTTGTTTTTAGGGTATAATTTGTTTTAAAGTAGGTTGTTTCACTGTCAGTCTGGAATGTGGATGGAAATGTTGTATATCTCTTTGTACATCTCAAATGTCTCTGTAGCATTGTGGAAATGAACAGCTTGCTACAAACACCACTGTGGATAGGCTACAGTGTGCTGTTGAGCTGCTCTTTTTAGGCTGAATCTCAGTAGATGGAAAGAACCCAGTGCTGAGCTGAAAGTGGGGAAGGGAGGAAATCTGCAAATGTCATTTGATGCTTTGAGGTATTCCTCTGTAAAGTAAGAATGCTCACTTGTACCTCATACTGTTGTGTTAGCTGTTTGTCTTAACCTACTCTGTATAAGCGAATGGATTCATTTTTTTACAGGGTGGACCAAGTAAACTAGTGCAGAAACATTTGTCTGGACTATTCAATAGCATTGCCTCTTTTTACCATCCATCAAATAATGGACGCTGGCTGGTGAGTTTTTTGCATGTAAAGAGACTAACTGGCTGTAATTTCAACAGTCAAATATGCTCAGTCAAACTTGTTGATAGGCGTACTATGTGCTCCAAAAGCTTGTTGATTGTATGATATTTTGAGGCTTCTATCTTCAAGAAATGTGCTTGTACTGTTACTCTAGTAATATTTTTATTCCATTGTCAAGACAATGAATAGTGGGAGTATGCTTCAAAGATCTAATCCGAGTGAAATATAGAAGTCCAAAACCAGACATGTAATTCATAAAAAGCTGGAAAAAAGCACTTTAAAGGAGGATGATAAACAGCATCATTATTATTTGTGTGATACAGTTTTCATGTTACTGATCTACAGGCTTCTAGTTAACAAAATCTAGTTTTGATTGACTAAAACAAAAAAAGATGATGCTTATCTAGTTTGATGAAACATAACTTTGATGGCATAGCTAGATAATCCAAGAATGTCCCTGTTGTATCTGGTAGAAAGTGCAGATAAAAATAGCAAGGCCAGTCAAAGCAGCATGAAAGGAGCTGTCTTAATTTACAATAGCATATTTGATTACACGTGAATGCAGAGAATGCTATCAAGGATATTCTTGTTACTGGTAAGTAATCTTGATTCTTTACAATATACTTTGGATGTACTTTATTTTTTTAATTAGAAGACATAGTTCTGGCAGTGTAATTGTTAATGATTTGGAAACAAATTTTAATGACAAACTGAATGTTCTGTTTTAGAACAGAAGTTTTTTCTGTTCTAAAGGAAAAGTTTTCTTTTACTGCACTTGTGTAATTTCAAGATACTAGCTTTTAATTGTTGTACACTCAGAAAATCTGACTCTTCTACTACCAAGTAATTGAGCAGCTTATCTTGTTTATTCAATAGAACAAACTGATGAAGCTACTCCAAAGGTTACCCAGCAGCATGGTCAGAAGACTGCATCGTGAGCGCTACAAGAAGATGACTTGGTTAACTCCTGTGCCTGATAGTCATAAACTTACCGATCAGGATGTTACAGACTTCGTGGAATGCATTATTCAACCTGTTCTTCTGGCTATGTTCAGTAAAACTGGAAGCCTGGAAGCTGCCCAAGCCTTGCAGAATCTTGCACTGATGCGTCCTGAATTAGTGATTCCACCTGTACTTGAGAAGTAAGTTCTGCAGAACCGAATTCCCTGTTCCTTTCCCAACAAATAAATATGCAAAGCAGTCATACTAAATGATTAGCAATTCATTTGCTGCAAATTAATATTTCCAGTGGGAGGAGCTCCTAATACATATCCCTGAGCCATCACCTGAATCAGGGCAGGTAGTGAAGGAGGGTTTTGATTTCTATTTTCTTTGTTTCATTTGTGCTTTTTTTATAAACGCCTGGCAAATAGGATGATTCTGAGAGCTATTCTTAGCTTGTGTAGTATAGGGGAGTCCTCAGGTAATTTACATTTCAGTTTGCATTTTGTGTCAGCGGGCAGTTCATTTGTAAAAGTAATTTTGTATCTTTATTGAGGAGCCACCTTCTGTCTCCTCATTAGCTTTCAGTCGGGTGAAATATAAATTATGGTATTGCATGTTAGTGTGTTATTAAGTTTTATACTTGTTTTGTGTTACAGTATGTTACAGGTATAAAATTACTGCTGATTTCATTGCTGCTGATTTCATTAACAAATGACCAAAGTTTGCATCCACATAAAATACTTAGTTTGTGCTAATACCCTGATCCCTGAAATTCCAAAAGGAAAATGTGTTTCTTTCCTGCTTCAATGAATATCTTACTTTTCCATATCCATTTTCCCTGTCCTTTGCAGACACTTGTACTGTTGTAAAAATGGTAGAGAAACTAGTTTGTCTTCAAGAACCCTTCCCAAGTTCCATACCTTCAAGACTCACTTGGTTTTTAAATCTTCATAGATTTGCTCTTATGTGGAAACATTTCAAGCATAGCAGTTCTAAGAAGGACAGCAATGGATGCAAGTTTTGCATATGGATATTTTTTTCTGTTCTGAAAGCAGACTGAATGTCTACTCAGTAATACAAACTGCTGATATGTTTGGCTTGGCTGCAGTTCTGAAATAATACTTTTGATCCTTTGTGCTTGAGTGACATAGGGTAGGGGTCGTGCTGTGACTCTTGTTTCAACTGTAAGTTGTTGATAACAGTAGGAAGTGTAAAAATACTTGCTAAAAAGTGCTTAGCATAAGAGGCTTAAAAATCACTAACTTTGCATCTTTTTTTTTTAAAAAGTCTTCAATTTGACACTGTTGTATGTCCCCTATATATGTAGAGGCAATCAAGGCAAGTATTCATGCTTGCCCAAGAATCTGACACTACTAAGTATACAACTTGCATTAGCTTGAAAAAGAAAATCATGATAGCTTTGGAACTAGGAGCACATCCCGTAATTAATTTGTGTTGCAACTGCTACAAATAGTTTAATTCTGTGAATTTGTATATAGGGCTGATCAAATGAAAGCAAGACTTTCTAACAAAGCAATCAATTAAAATCCATTAAATCCATTGAAAGATTATTATAATACATTGATTAGCTTGGTTTATTCCCTTGCCTTTTCTCTAGAAAATAGTAAATGCAATCCACCTTTTCTCTGAAGACTTTAAAAATGTTGTACTACCATGATTACTCTTTAACTTTATAGAACATACCCTGCACTTGAGACATTAACAGAACCTCATCAGCTGACAGCCACTTTGTGCTGTGTAATTGGAGTAGCTCGTAGTCTGGTATCTGGAGGGAAGTGGTTTCCTGAAGGTCCAACGCATATGCTACCTCTGTTGATGAGGGCATTGCCTGGGGTGGATCCAAATGATTTCAGCAAGTGTATGGTGAGTGGATAAAACCTTTTTTTTTTTTTTTTTTAACATGTTCTAAAATATAGAATATCTTTTATATTATGTTCTATGTTGGCCAACTAGGTTGCTCCGTAGGATTTTTTAATGTTTGTATGAACCTCATGTTTCCAGAAGTCCTTAACCTGCTTTTGTTCCTGCACAGTTTTATTTATTCAAAGTTAATATTACAAGGCTCTAACTTATAATGATTTCAGCTTGTTGGACAATGCCAAGTGAATCTTTGATGCTGGATTGTGATAAGCATTGTGCTTAGTTTTTGGGCAGCTCTTAAAGGAAAAAAAAAAAAAAAAAAGATGTTCCAAAGCTCCTTTAAGATCACAAGAAGGATTTATGGTGTTAGAGTTTCATTAAATTAGGCCTTAAAAACCCTCATCTTAGGGGAGTTCATATTAATTGACTATTCAAACAATGTTTTGAAGTTTTGGGGTGGAAGAACCTGGGAATTTTTTTTTAAAATATCATAATTTGCTCTAACTCCCATACTTTAGTTGCAAAAGTTTTTTAATGTTTAGAATAGAGTAACACTTATTAAAGAGCTGTTTGTAACTCTCAACAGATTACATTCCAGTTTATTGCAACATTTTCTACTTTGGTGCCTTTAGTAGACTGTTCATCTGTATTGCAAGAAAAGGATGATCTTTCAGAGGTAAGAGACCTGTGCAGTTAAGAGAACTGTAACCTACTTTGCCATTTAATTTCTAGCAGTGCAATAATCTATTCGGGACTGTAACAAATTTGTTGCCCTCTTTGTATACCTAAAACTACAGTGAACAAAAACGCAGTAAAATAAAAAGTTTACTTCAAGTTTACTTCTGTCAGTGTGAATGCAAATTGGCTGTGTATTCTTAGTGTTGCTTCTTAGGCATAGGTTATTTAGCTACACAAGGCCCTGTGTAATATAATTTAATTCAGAGCTCGCCCCTACTTTGAGCAGGAGTTTGGACTGCTTGATCTCCAAAGGTCTCTTGCAGCCCAAGTATTTCTGTGTCTAATGGAATAATAACTTTGTTAGTGATATGTTTTTGAAACTTCTTGTCATCACAAAACAAGAAAGAAAAACAGAAAAACAAATATACTCATCTGGCAGCAACGCTGTAGTAATCTCATTTCTAGTTCAAAACCAGAATTAGTTATAAGGTAACTAATTTAGTGGGAGACTGGAAGGGGATGGTTGTCCTACTGAAAACTTTAAATCTGTTAAAAAAAAAAAAGAAACTAGACCCAGAAAGCAACAAAAACAAGTGAAAAACCAAAATGAAAGCAAACTACCAGAAAATCCACCGAACTGTTTCTAGTTTTGGAGGTTTTTTTTATAAAAAATCAATGCATGCTCTAACATCTCTCTGTTTGAGGTCGCCCTTCTTCTCTCTTCGTTTTATCTGTTGCTGCCTCTCTGTTTGCTGCATTGGACTGGTGTTCCTATTCATCTCTAATATTTGAGCTCCTTGCATTCCACTTCTTAGTATTGTTCTAATATTTTCTCCTTTTCTCTTTCACATAACCAGAAGTACAGGAGTGAATAGGAGATGTTTTTCTTATTATCACTAGGCTTTTGATTCTGCTTTAGAAACAGCAGTTCCAAGCATAGGTATATCTAGCATATTACGAACTCTTCAGCAGCAACAGTATCCATTATGGTAGTTGCAACTGTCGTGTAAAATCTCTGCTTTGATAGAAGGTCTCCTCTTGCAGCTCTGTGAACATTACAGTGGTTGTGAGTACTCAGCTGCTGGAGGAAGGTTAAATTTCATTGTCCAGAGTTGAAAGATTCAGAAATAAACAGAGGAGTTTGTATGCTGAACATTTAATATAAATATGTCGTCAGAGCCAAAGTTGGCACTCGCTGATCTGTTGGAAATAAGAATCAGTGGTAAGGTCAAAGTTTGTATCTGAAAGCAGACCCAGTTTCACCCTGAGAGATTTCTTTTTTGCTAAATGTCAAGGCTGGGAAATTTACTTGCACCACAGTGTAAAGGAAGTGTAGTCATTGTTTCATGTAGTATATTTTGGACTACCCAAACTTTGGGAAATGCACTGAACTATATATAATTTTAAAACTGAAATTGTTTGAGATAGTTTATATATCGGAATGTATTTTGTTTCCTTAAAAAAAGGCAACCTTTTGTGCTTCTTTTGTGTTGGAAAATTGTAGGTGGAAAGAGAATTGTGCTCTGCATCTGCTGAATTTGAGGATTTTGTACTACAGTTTATGGATAGGTAAGTAAGCTAAGGATAGATGAAAGCTTCTCATGAAGAAATTCGTGGAAATTTTATACTTACTTAAATTGTACTTACCTTATTTGTGTAGATGTTTTGGACTAATAGAGAGCAGCACACTAGAACAAACAAGAGAGGAGACTGAAACTGAGAAAATGACTCAGCTGGAGAGTCTAGTGGAATTAGGTCTCTCTTCTACTTTCAGTACAATCCTCACTCAGTGTTCAAAGGATATATTCAAGGTATGTAGAACATGACTTCCCACCTAACTTCAAGAGGCTTGTTTTTCAGTTATGAATGAGTAGTGTGTTCAGTTCCTTTTGTTGTCCTGTTGTAAACTTTGACATTTAACCAAGGTAAGGGCTGGGAGGGGAAGTTTGTTCTCATGTTTCATGAACGATTTGTTCATTAATTTGTTTCATGGTTTCATATACAACAGTATAGAGCTTCTCCTTGGTACTTTCTTGCTAACTGAGGGTAAATGTTAGGAGAAATCATTATGATAGCTTAGTTTATCACTTATTCTAGGCTGTGATTTTTCATGTTATTAGATTATAGTTATAACCTACCCAATCGTCTGCTTTACTTTTTTTTTCTTCACTCTCCCTACCACTTCTTAAGCTGGGCAAAATAAACTTTCCAAGAAGCCATGTGGCTAATGGGATCAGAAAAAGTATATCCATTAAAATAATTCTGAGGAAGGATGGTGGAGAATCCATGTTCTTACCAAATTTTTTTTTTCATTGCAGTCTGGTCTAATGTATCTTAACCTGTTTAAAGGATGTTGTGTGCTTTGGAGGTGCTTGTATATTTTGAACCATTGGTTTTGGTTAATATAAGTCTTAATTCTTTGTTGCCATTAAATGATTTATATTTTTCCTGGTTGTTCATTAGTAAAGTTATCATAGGTTATCTACATTTGTATATAGTTCAGCTTACCTTGCAAGTTGCTGTGTGCTAATAAGCTGCTTTGAGGCATAACGGCAACTTAAGTAGTTGATAGTCTATGCTCTGATTATTTGCTAGCTAAGGAATATCTTGGCTTTATTTCACTTTTGCATGTGAAATAGCATCGTTTTCCTTTCAGCAGACCATGACTTTTTTGGAGAAAGCTATATTTTCTGTGTAGTTTCTCAGAAAGACCCCAAGCTTATAAACCAGCGAGGTTTATCTGACCTTCTTTCTTCCTGAAGCAGACTTTTAGAAAGTGTCTTCAGTCTCCAACTCAAAACAGTGACCCATTATGTCACCAGTTAAAGCACTCGCTGTGTTCTGTTTGTAAACTCTAAGGGGGAGAAGGGAGACAAACACTGACCTTACTGTAATGGAATTACTGTAGTGGACACTGACATGTGTTTTCCTGGTACAGTTACTATAACAGCATCTTCCAATAATAAGGGAAAAAGCAAACTGAAACTATCTTGACAAACCTTTTGTCATTGCTACTTCTGCAGCAGCCTTTATTCTTCTCCCTGAGGCAGTAGTTGCACATCATTTGCACTCTATGCAATACCTGTGTCTAATTGTACATTAATAATGTTCAGGATTTTTTCTAAGCAGTTTCTATTCACATAGATTGTTGTTAATGTGTCCCATAGTATTGTCAGCTTTAATTGCAATAGTAGTTACATTTTACTCAGCTTTAGGTGTTCTATAGAACTGCTTTTTCTGTCTCTCCTGATTTATTTATTTTTTTGTCAATGTGAATTGTGATTTCAGTCTCTGTTCTGAAAGAATACAGTATTATACACACATACTGTCTTCTGTTTAGTATCCAACACTTTGGTATCTAGTTTCCTCTTTCAAAAAAGTAACCTGCGTCATCTTGTACTCATTTTTAGGTTGCCTTGGAGAAGGTTTTTAACTTTGCTGTTTCAAATATATTTGAGACAAGAGTTGCTGGTCGAATGGTTGCCGATATGTGCCGAGCTGCAGTAAAAGTGAGAGAAAATACTCTTATCTGCACTTGATATTTAGTTTTTAAAAGCCAATACTTCTACTTTTTACTGTGTTAACAATTCATTTTTTCAATTAAATGCAAATTGTTCTCAATATTACATTTAAAATTGGGTGGTTGCATATAGCAATATTTCAAGATGTTGATTCACAGACTATTCTTCCATTTATAATTGGAGGTCAATTGAGTGTTTTAAAGTCATAAAATCAGGCTGCTCTGGATTGAATTGGAGTTGAGATACAATCTATTATTCTCTTTTTCAATAACTGTTAGAAGATTTTTATCAGTGTGCTGAGTTCCATAAAGCATATTCTTTTTAAATGAGCTATTTATGATGGTGTTTCCAGTGCCGCCCTGAGGAATCCTTGAAGCTGTTTGTTCCACATTGCTGCAATGTTATAACTCACCTCACAGTCAGTAAGTTTAATAAGACTTCTAGTGTTATTTGCTTTACTTTTTGACTTCTATTAAACAGGAAAATAATGGTTCAAACTTCATGTTTTTCACAACTGTATTTCAATAATGGAAAATTTAATTGTGTTCACTGTTTTATTTAAAAAAACCCCAAACAACTATTGATGTATAATTTCAAAGCAGAAATCAAAAAAGCTTTAATATGGTAGTTTAAAACATCTGCAGATATTCCTCAGTTTCTCAAGAACTTGGAGTTTCTGCAGAACTTGGATGCAGTATGAATTAAAAGATTGCAGTAGAAGCACTAGAAATAATTTCTGGGATGGAAGGATTTGGTTTATGATTTGGCTTGTTGTGAAAACTTCACTGTGGCATCGTTACAGCAGTGCTTATTGCTTGTTCCTCTAGATGATGATGTGTTACATGATGAAGAGCTAGATAAGGAGCTACTTTGGAATCTTCAGCTTTTGTCAGAGGTATTGAGGAGGGTGGTATTGTGCATGAATACTTAATCTTGTGCGTGAATCCTATTTAATGTCCTTCAATGAAGAAAATTAATTTCTGCAGTTAAACCATATTAAATGTATGAATGACACTCCACAATTCTTAGCTACTTCTGTCCTGTTTAAAGTTAGATGTTATTTGAAGATGATGTATGTACAGTATATTGATTTGGAATAGATTTAAATAACTTAATGTGGTTATTGTGGGATAAAGAGGAGGCATCAGTGCATTAGAAAACATAAAGGCTTTTGATAAAGATAAGCCTTTTAGGTTTATTTTCCAAATCTAGATGAGTATTACTAAAAGTCTTTTTAACAGCCAAGAAGCAATGTGTATCGTGGTTCCTGGGTGTTGCTTACACTCTTCTAATGTCAGAAGTGGCAGTTCATGTGCAAGTTCAGTCTTTAATTTTAATTCAGTGTGGCACACAGAATGTAACTAGGGGGTACAGCACGGGTTGAACAGTGTAATCCTGTCTCTCATTCTTTGGAACAAAGTCGGTTATGTTTACCTTTGAAATACTTGTTTTTTCTATTAGATCACTCGAGTGGATGGAAAGAAGTTGCTACCATACAGGGAGCAGCTTGTGAAGATACTGCAGCGAACCTTACATTTAACCTGTAAGCAGGGTTACATTCTGTCTTGTAACCTACTGCACCATCTTCTTCGTTCTGCTACACTTATCTACCCCACAGAATACTGCAGTGTGCCAGGTGGCTTTGACAAGCCTCTTTCTGAATACTTTCCTATAAAGGCAAGGATTTTAATTTTGTTTTTAGGATTAGTGGATTTAATCTTTTTTTTTTTTTAAAAGCAATCATACAGTATATATGTTATTTTTATTTGGTGATTTCTGAACATAAGTGGCAGCAATAGAAAGTGTGACTGAAAGATGATTTGGACTTGGAAGCATATAGCTGATTATGAGTTACTTGTATTAATGGCAAAAAAAATTACTGACTTATTTGGGAAGTTTTATAGTATGAGGTGTTGTGTGTGTTTTATGATAATTGTATGATACAATAAGATAATCACAGAATATCAGGGACTGGAAGGGACCTCAAGACATCATCTAGTCCCATCCCCCTGTCAGACCAGGAACAAAGCAAGAATGTTTGCTCATGTTTCTTAATCTTCTAATATGTGATGCATTTATTGAGACCCGGTTGTCATGAAATACAATGGTATAAACAATCATGTTTGTAATTTAGCAGGAGAATTTTGCTCTTTGCTTAAATTTAATATCCAGCAGTAGGAAATATCATTGCACTGAGAAAATTCTTTCATCTGTTTCTGTAGTTGAGAATTGCAGCCTTTTCTTGTGTCTCTTCCTATAAATGTATTTATCAGATATCATAGAATGTATTAAGTTGAAAGGACCCTTAAAGACCATTTGGTCCAACCACCCTGTGGTGAGCAGGAGCATCTTGCACTAGATGAGATTGCTCTCATCAGATACAACAAGTAACGGTGAGTGCATGGAAAATTGAGGACTTCAGTGCAAAACAGTTGCAGGAAAGGAAATACTTTACAGCCAGAATAACAAATGACCAATTATTCTATACTGAACTTGAGATAAAATGAAAGAAGTGGCAATTTAAAAATCTACTGAAACTCTCAAAAGTAATGCGCTAGTTTCCTGTTGAGATATTGAGGTCTATTTATTGCTATTTCAGGAAGTTTTCACCTGGTTTGTTTGAACAAAGATCTACATCTTGCTGAGAAGTGTTCTTTTACGTAATTTTACAGCTGCAGAGAATCTAATGCTTGTTTCTGAAAGTCAGTACAGTTAGTACAATTCGGTTACTTTTTTATTACTTCTCTTTCAAATTGAAAATTATCACAATTGCTTTGCTGTTCCATGAATGAGGTAGCTACTTTAGAAACGGCATATGATATCAACTCTTGATTGTCATTAATAGCTTGAATTTTTCATTGTATTGTATGCTCCCTAGCCTGCAGTGTGAAAAATTGCTGTTCTGTCATTTATCAAGTAAATTGATGGAGGACTGGCCTATTCTTACAAGAAAGGGAAGTACCAACAGGCTACATTGAGTTCATTTTACTCCTGTTGCTCCGAATAGTCGGGTGTTTCAAGAACAGATGATGGAGTTTTTGTAATCTTAAGCTATCATGTTAAATTGGACAAAGAGCTACACCAGTAAAATGGGAAAGCGAAAATTTCAAATTTTATCCATTAATACAGTCCTGTGGACTTTATGATTGGATATGGTTTGATAATAATTTCCAAATACTCAAATGGTGTTTATTCTGTAGCAAGTCTGAGCTCTTTGTAAGCGAAAATACAAGTTGTTGTCCTTGAGATGTGGTAATCTATTGATTGTATAGAAAATTCAAGTTAAAATTTCCTGATCATGGTTCAAAACAGAAAAGGAGTAATTCTTAATGAATGGACTTATTTTATGTTCTCTGTAGGGGTATCAAAAGTATCAATTGTACTTCAGAGTATTTCTGAATTTGTATCCAGCCAGAAGAATTACAGACTCTATTTCAGTTAGATCATTACATTCTGTTTTCTTTCAGCCCTTTTGGGTATGTGTTATTTTCCAGGTTCATGTAGATGTTATAGTAGTTTTAGGACTTGTATTTAGTTTTATTTTGGGCGTGGGGGATTCCCCCTGAATTTGTCAGGATAACAAATGTACAGCAGTAGCTAGTTCACTTCTTAGAGGTTTTTTTTAAAGTCATCTTTAAAGGTAATCTAAAGAGTTTGCTTCATAGTTTCATTAATAAGAAATGTCTGTGTTTACTATAGGACTGGGGTAAACCAGGTGACCTGTGGAACTTGAACATCCAGTGGCATGTTCCTTCATCTGAGGAATTAAACTTCGCTTTTTATTTGCTGGATACTTTTCTTCAGCCTGAGCTTAACAGACTAGAGCACTATGCAGCTGGAAAACTAGAGATGTCCAGGTTAGTTGTGATGTGTAATATGGAGAAGATATGTTTATCCAGTTATCTAGTTTAAGTAGTTATTGCTAATAAGGAGTAAAATATTACATTATTACTATGTCTTTTATGTTATTCCAAGGCTTACAGGGTTTTTTTAGCTCTTGTACACGTAGCTTGAAAACATTTAATAAAGTAACACATTAATTTGGACAGAAACATGCTTTAAAAATTGTCTTAAGACACTTTACGCTGGTATAAAGACTTTCTTGTCCCAGAATTTTTTTTTTAATATAGGCCACAAAATTTGTATTTCTGTTTAACCATAGCCAGGAATAAAGAGAGCTCTTCCCCTAGAATTTTATGTCATTTTGGCACAGCCATTTGTTTTCCTAAGCTATGAAGTGGAACACAGAACTGATCTGGCTTGGAAATCTGCCTCTCTGCTTCGGTACATAGTGTGTCCCTGTGAAAAATGGCAGTGATGAAACTCAGGAGGTAATGCTGAGTCAGTGGAGTAACAAACAGGATGGACACACCAGTACTGTTGCCCAATCTTGCTAAACTTTTGTGTTGTGAAACCATGGCTACATACGGGTAGTTTCCTAAGCATAAGATGATCTTGTGTTTCGAGTGTACTAACCCATTTACACATATCAAATAGCTAAAGCTGTTTACAAGCATAAGATCTTGAACATTTCTCATGTTAAACCTTCATGTCCTTGAAGTTTTATGTACTTCAGTGGATGTTCAGAGCATTTGACACTACACCTCATGCCGTAAAGTACTGCCCTATGTGGAACAGTGTATGGTGTATCAAATTCTTAAATATTTTTGTCTGATGAAGAACGTCCTGCACTTTTTAATCTGAAAAAGCCAACATGCTTGACAAACCAATGCCACCAAAGTGTATGTTTAGACAAGGATATGCTTCCTCCTGAAGTGCTTAAGTTATTTCTTTGGGAGTTATCTCTTAAATCTGTATGTTTATATCTTTTGAGTGTGAATAAATAGGATAGTAGTTGAGGTAGCTATTGCTTTGAATTGCAGGATTTCTGGCGCTTCAGTTCTTGTCTAATTTTTTTCCTCCACCCCCTCCACTGTTCCACCAAATAACCAGTGGAAAACTTTGGAAGTTGAGTGTTTTTTTAAATGCATTTAGGAGCTTCAGAGTAAGAATTTTTTATTATGAAAGACAAAATTAAATTCTAAACCTTTTCAACACGTGTGTTTAGGGAGCTGATAAGTAAAGCACAAGTACTAAGAGCCCTTCAGTTGGGGAATCTGTTAAGATGGCTGAAAGGAGTTATTTTATGAATTAGAGCTGCTTATAACAAAGACTGAAAAGCCAAAACTTTTAACATCAAAAATAGTTACTTATCTCCCTAAAATAATAGGAAAAAAGGTGTTTATTCTTATAATTTGTCTTCAGCTGTAAAGTATTCAGCTATCTGATTTGAGATCAGTTTATCTTATTATACTGATGTTTTCTTCACTGTTTTGGAATATGGTATCGCCAGAAGTTTCCCAAACAAATTTTTCGAAAAACATGCTGGAGTTTCATAATATAATTAGGTTGGATTAAAAAATTATTGATTTCTATAACACTCTCTTATGATTAGAAATTATATAGCTAAAGAGAAGGGCTTTTTTAGAAATTTTCAGCAAAAAGATTGGCTTAACATTTGTATGTTTTCAAGCATTTAACAGATAAGTAATCCAATTTTTTTCTTCATTTAAGAGATGATGTGCAGCAGTGCCTTGCTATAGTGCACAACTGTTTGAGTGGTTCTGGGAACATTCTGCCCCCTCTAAAAGGAGAAAGGGTGGCTCATCTGTAAGTAAAACTAACTTTATCACAATCATTCTTAGCAATTGCATTTGTACTTGGTTTTAGTGTTTATTACTGTTATCACACATGTGTTTCTGGTGGCTATTTTTGTGGAACACTCATACTAGTAACAAAGATATGGAAATATTAGATGTTGACTTCAGATACACTTGAGTACTTAAAATGTGAGAATATGAAGTGATGATTTTATTTTCATGCAAGACTCTGAAAATATTTTAAAAAGGTAGGTCATAGCACTGGGTTGCTGATGTGACTTTATGAAAAAGAAATGGAAGCAAAGTGTTTACTTATGTATTTCCCCTCCTCTAAAAGAGGCTCTTAAGCCATCTTTTGACTATTTGTTATTTCAAATGAATGAGGTCAGATATTCCAAACTTAATTTCTTACTAGCTGTCTTATAATGAAATAGGCACTAAGTTCTGTTTAAATGCTGACTCCTGTTGAATAATGTCACAGAAGAACCCAGCTACTGATGCTGTCATACAGTAGAACTCTAGCAAAAACACTTTCATATTGGAAGTAATAGAATCTTTGTCATTTTTTAATAGTTCTGGCTTTAAAAAATAAGAATTTTGAATAGATGAAGTTGCTATTTTAACTTTTACTTTCTAATATAAATATGTTGAAATATTAGTGCTAGAGGCAATTATGAATTTGATCTTGATATTCTTGTTATATATCATCTTTAAAATATGGAGAATTTCAATTGAGCTTACTATTGGAATCTGTATTTGGTGACAGTGCAGTTGTTGCTGAGGTATTTTTGCCCAGGTGCCAGTTACTAAAAGTGACAATGAACATTGTTAGATTCTCAAATGCTCTTCTTGATTGTATATTAGAACATTAATTAAGCTGAAGAGCTTTGAAGAGGCTGTATTTTAGCTTTTGGTAAAAGGAAGTAGTCTTTTAGCTAGAGGTAGTGCAGGGTTGATTATGACAGTCTTCTTAAATAAGGACAGTAGTTTGCAGCAGGCATTGACTGTTCCTGTACCAGCAATGTTGGGAATATGTGGGACTGTGTTAGCATCACTTCTTGATTCAGTCTGAATCCTGCCTTGGCATCTGTTGGGAAGTGAGCAGTCGACACTGGCAGTTCATATGTTTACTGGTCCAGGGACAGAGTTGCTGGTGTCAGTCCTTCAGAGAAGGATTTTTCTTCTTTAGTTCCGTGAACTTCAAAGTACAGGGCTAGAAATATGTTGTAGCTATGATAATCTGCTGATCAAGAGAGAAACACCTGTGTATGACTTAAGTAATTTTGTTCCTCTGTAAAGTCTGTCTGATTATCAGTAATGGAAGCTTCATTTGGCAGAAGGAGGAGCCTCACCCGGTGTGAAGAAGAGTCAATTACTGCACGTGTAGACAGCCTCTGTTTTTGTTTCGGTGTTGAGAATTATCTTTTTATATTGTTAGGCAAGGTCTGTAAATTCCCAATGTACAGATCAGAATATTAGACTACAAACCGCTAATAAATGTCTGCAGAGCTTCAGAATCCACCACCACATAATTTTTGACAGATAGGTCATCAATATGCACAATCTTCTGCTCACTGGGATGAACATCTTGCATCCAAACTTTGTTTACAGTAAAACTTTTTAAACACATAGTTAAAGCTATCTGTCTCCTCACAGTGACTTTACATAGAACTCTGGAATTTACCTGGCAAAGTTGGACAAATTTTCTTTAAGCTTCAAATCATAGAAAAAATAAGAATTTTATTATCACAAACAGAGCATGGATTTTAAGTGAATGAGACAATCTGAGTGGAGTAAATTTGCTCACATTGAGTTTTACTTTGGCCTGGTAAGGTGGAGTAAAAACTTAACAGAGATCCTGTTGCACTTTTTATCAATAAATGTAAGACTCCTCTCAGTTTATTCAGTTTACTTGGCAAGAATGGTTACAAAGGTCTGTATCAGTTTAGCTTCTTGAGAGATCAAGCTGAGTCAATCCATCCAGTACAGATGGTGTTCATTCTAGTGTTGCTGTAGTGTTGGATTAATGTTCTTTTTTAATGGGTTACTATGTGTAAACAAGGGTCACAGAAGGGAATGGTACCAAGATGGAACATGTGTTCTTTTGCTGTCTTATTCCCTCATCTTTTTCCCCATGAAGCAGCTGGAATATTTGTGATGAGAGAGATACCTTTTAATTTATAAAGCAGTCTTAAACAGGTTCCTGACAGTACTCTTTTCTATTTCACATGTCCATTACGTTCAGTTTGAATAGAGGAAAACTTCAGTCTTGTGTAACAAGTTCCTGGGGTTTTTTTGAAAGATTCCAGTTTGCATTTCTATTCTCATTATATAAACACATAAAGCACTCAGGTTTGAGATTTAATTGACAATAACTAAGCAGTTACCTAGAATGTCCTCATTTTATGTATTGTATATTCACAGTTAGCACTTACCACTAGTGGTGATGGCATTCAGTGCCCTGAAGTGGCAATTTAGAAATATTTTTTATTACGGGTATTGGTAAATGCATATTATTTTTAAAAAATTTACATGTTTACTTCTAAAACAAGCTGACACAGGAGTTTTCTGGTCAGATATCTTGATGCTACTGAACTCTAGTGAGCTGTAGCCAATCACACACCATATAGTACAGTGTTGTTTTATATGCTGACTATGAAGGAGGTTTATCTGCTAGATTTTCCTTCATTCTGATAGTAGAAGATGCACTTTCTCTGGCTTTCTTGGCAACAATCTTCAGGTATTTGTTCCTCTGTAATCATCTGCTCTGCTCACTGAAAGCAATATACATGGGGAAGAGCCTGGAGCTATCCCTAGAAATAAGGGGGTAGAATGAATCTTAAAACGTGTGGTGGGATGGTTTGTGGCTAGATGTTTGGTTAGTGCTATGAGCTGTATCTGCCTGCAGATTGCTCCTGCCACAAAGCTGCCTTTTCTCTTCCGCATAGGGGTTTATTTTTCTGTTTGACAACTCAAAATTGCCCAAGTATTTGTCAACATGGTTTTGGGGTCCTGTTTGCAAACTTGTTTGAGGTGGCAGATGTAGAAAGGCACTGGTGGAATAAGGCAGAAAGTCTACTTTTTTCATTAGGAGAAGGCTGTAACAGCGTGAGACCAAAAGTTAGGAGTACTGCTTTGAGAGAAGAAAATCTAGATTGAAGTTCTAAACATTTCTGCTTTAAAATAAAATCCACATCTACTGTTTTCTGCTGACATTGTAACTATTTGCTGGTTAGTATTTTAGAGTTGCTATAATTCTTTTGAAGTTACTTCTACAGGAGGAAAATAAGAGCTGTTGCAAATGTGAGGCACTTCCACTACTGTGATTACTGTACATACACTTTTAACCCAGGATTGTTTTCTTTGATTTTTATCTGGTGCTTTATAATTCATCAACAAAATTTTATTAAAATAATGCTTAAAAGTCTGTACTGTACACTAATAGAAAATTTTCATCTGTAGTGGTTTTGTGAGTGGTTTTCTTTGAGTACCAAATAATTTTAAAATACCGTCATTTCTCCTTGTCTGTTTCATGTCTCCACAGTTTGTGTTCATTTTATTAGCTACTGAAAAATTTGTTTCTTGAATAATATTAAAAGTTAGTTTCTTCTTTATTTAGTTTTTAGCTATTGTTTGATAAAGCTAAAACTAAATGAAATTTGACAGAATCAGCTTAATACGTTTTCTTTTTGGGTAGGATGAAATTGTGCCCTTGTGTTCATGGCTAATAAATACTGATTAGAGTAAAGGCTTCAGAACTTCTGCTCTGAAGTGGCACAAACCTTGAATCTTCTTTTAATCCACATTAATGTTTTAATTTTTTAATTCTTTTTTATCTGTGCTTCACTGATTGTTTCTGAATGGGAAAATCAGAACAGAAAATTCAGAATAGAGAACACAATGTATTGACCAACACTTGACTTGGATATGCTTAGTACATCCAGAAGTATACATTTTGTAGGTGTACACAGGGAAACCTGGTATGCACATCAGCATAGCTGCTGTGAAGTGATTAAAGTGATTTTCTTTACTGAACTTGAGCACAAAAAATCTTAGGTTTTATAATGTTCCAATCTTTTTGGAGACCAAGCAGTTACTATGTGTATTTTGCGTTTTTTATTTTCTTCACAATTTTGGGAACAGAATTCCCATGTACGGTTTACTTGACTGATGTAAATGATTTATTTCTTTCTGGAAGTAACTGTTTTAAATGCTTGGGATTACTGTGACTTTTGCATACATGAGCAGGTGTTTAGGGAAGCAATAGGCAATGTAGTAGAAAAGAAATTTGTGCACAGTTCATGCACAAATAAACTGCAAAATGCAAGCTTGTCTGAATTTAAAAGAAATTTCGGTTGCAAATAGAACTTGTGAATGTCATCCAGTGCTGACTTATTTTAAATCTGCAAATAGGAAGGAATGGAAACCATGTCATTTTTGGAGGGTGAATGAATTCTGTTCTGATGTGCTATGATTAACAAATTAATAGACAACTATGATTGAGTCATTAGTGTGTATTTATATTATTCCACATAGTATTCTTCATCTTTGGTAGGGAAGCCATTGATTTCAGGTTCTGTGATCTACTTTCTTTAATGCAAAACAGACACTATAGGGGAAATTGAAAAAGTATTGAAGAGGTTGCAAGGAGTGATTCTTTATGACAGCAGTATTTCTTCATGGCTGAATTACGTTATTCTAAGCCATAGACTCAGTGCTGGAGGGATTTATCCTGACTTAGAGGGGAAAATGAATGTGTTTTTTTCTGTGCCTGCAGAAATGCAGTGTAATGGTTGCTCTGCAGGTATACAGAGTGCCTCTGTTTACCATTTTTCCTAAGGGGCCACTGTAATTATAAGTGAGAACAGTGTCCTTTTGTGATGATGACTGCAATGGTGTGCAAATAAAGATTATTTCAAATGCAGAGTTTATAAAGCTCTCTAAGGCTGAGAAATCTTTCACTGATGTTCAGTGGAGTTCCACTTCAGTTACCTTCCCTTCTTTGCAGTATGCTTATGAGCAAGATAAGATAACCTTTAAGCAGCTCATTTAGGGAAGTGGAAATAGGATTACTCGGAGAGCATCGATTTTTGGTCACTTTCTTGAGTACAGTGTTTAGTGCTGTTATTGCTCTGCTCTTCCTACAGACATTGGTAGGAGGTTTTCTAATTGTTCTTTCACTGAAGGTGCTCAGACTCTACAGGGCAAGGATAAAACCACTTTTTTAAAATGTGTAAGGATGTAATGTCATATGTAGGGCAGGGCTAGCTAACCTCTCTTGGCATCTCCAGGAAACTTCCCAGCTCTGCTGGGGGAACTGCAAACAGAAAAGGAAACAGTTACTCCTCCATGGTGAGTAGCCCTGTTTTGTCCTTGTTCACATTCTGACCATTGTCTCTTAATCTCATGTGTCAAAATAGGTTGATGCAGTCCTTGACATGGCATGAGATTTTTTGGCAATTACAAAAAAAAAATTTCTGCTGTTGCGTCAGTGGTGTGATACTACAAGTTAGTTCTTTGTGAAAAGCTGTGTCTCATTGCTGAACTGTACTCACATACTGAGCAATATATACACAAAGACTTGAATGAAGTGCTCTATAAAATATCTGAAAGTTGAAAAAGATAGTGTGATAGTTTTTCTTAAATAAGAAGATTTTAGTGTTTGTACTGTGGGAAATAAGGGAATGAAGTCTTCAAAGCTCTGTTTAATTGGAGTTTCTGATCCAGTGTCCTGGTATAATTTTGAGTACTCTTTGTTCGCAAGTTTTGTTGCCATTTGTGTTAAAAACTATTGATTCAGACTGAAACATAGTATTACTTATACGTGGTGGGAAGCATTGCCATAAGAGTATTGCAATAAGTATTGACTGAAGTTAAGAAAAACATTTCACGCCTCCTTCCTTTTTTGTGGTTTAAGTAAAGCACAATTTTCTCTATCTCTCTAGTTTAGACTGAGACTTATCCATGCTAGTAATATTTTACGTGGTCTCAATCATGGGCAAACTGTAAAACTTCACTGTATTTTGAATTTAGTGTTTTCATCCTGTTACTAGCTTTGTTGAAATGAGTAGTAGTCCTGCCTGTGGAGTAATGTCATGGTGAATGTAAGGACTATACTATGCTAGTGTTTGATTACTCTATGCCATATGTTCAGTTGCTGTTCTGGTTTACACCTGATTTTCTCAGGAACGTGGAGCGTAGAGAGAGCTTGTAGTGTTTGTTTTACTTAGTTTTAAGTAGTGGAGATTTCATTCAGAATTTGGTCAGTTGTCAGAGAACAGTTGAATCTGTTTTGCTGGAGTGGAGAAGAAAGGCAAAGATTTGTGATCTTTCTGCAGACTATCTGAGGGCAAACTGAGAGATTTTCCTTTAATTTCCCTTGTGTCATTGGTAGGAAAACCTTATGTGAACTTAATTTGTGTTGCTTAATCATTATAAGGGAAAATGTTTGCAGGTAAAAATGTGTTAAAATACTCTGGCAAAAAGTAGTTACCAGCTTATTTACTGTGAAAATACTCAGCATCCTTTACTGAAAATGAAGAGTAATTCCTTTACATCTAGCTGTATAATGTTACTGGATCTCTGTTTAGTTTCTTTTAAAAAGTAATAGTATTTGGAGTAGGGATGTTCACAATTCTCCTCCCCCCCCAACCCTACCCACAGATGTTAACCTCTTTGCATCAAACTGGAAAGATCTGTTCTTGGAGAAATACATAGCAAACACTTTTGAAGCTGATCATGTAGTTCATCTTAAAGGAGCAAGTGTGTGCAACTAAAAGAACTTTTTGTTCCAGACCAAAGTACTGGATTGATGTTGGCTACTTTGGAAGTTGTATTGGTGGCTAAGTTATACCTTAATCACCTATGATAGTACTGTGGGCTTTTTGGGAGAAAAATATGTGCCAAGGCTTTTGAAATGGCTTATTTTCAAGTTAACCAATCACTACCAGAAATATGGTAAGGAAAATGAAATTAAGGCTTCACTTGTTGATGTCCAAATCAATAAAGAAAAAAATGTTTCAGCTTGCTTTTTTTCAATGTGACTGTTAGAAAAATTGTGAAGTTAATTTACTGAATTACTATTTACAAGACTTTCTCTTCATCTAATCAGCACAATAATTGTAACATTTACATTTTAACTTTTTCATTTTTACCGGAAAAACGTAACCTTTATTTCTGGTTCTGAGAGATAGAGATCTGCCACTCATCAAAATATGAAAATTTTGTTTAGTATCTCATGGCTTGTGCTCAAAAATAGAATCTACGGTGTTTTCTGATGTGTTGTTTAGCATTTGCAGCAGGAGTGGATTCATTGCTTCATTCAGCTTTGTTCCAGTTATCCTGTCAATGTAATTTTATATGAAGATTATTTTTGTAGTGATTACTTGTTGATATTTTTTTATTGTAAGACACTGGTGTGTTTTGTCCTTGAAAGCCTGAATTTGTCTAACCTGATTTTTAGGGATAACAAAAAAACAAATCCAAAAACATACAATCATAACAAATCACAGAAACACAAAACCCTCACATGTATGTAGGATATGTTCTTAAATTGTCTTTTAAATTCATTGATGTGATATCTGTATTTTTTGTATGGTTACATAAAAGCAAATCCAGAAAGAATTAATAATTCACTTTAAAAAGTATTTTGGATAGGTAAGTTTGACCCGAATCCTGGAAGAAGCATGGCTTTATTTTTTGATATGTTTGATGGTGAAGTTCATATAGCAATAATTGGGACTACTGTGGGTAATGGCTGTGGTTTTTTATAAAGAGAAAGGCCTAAAGTGAGAAGTTTCATCAGCTTAATGTGTCAGGAAGGGATTCTGCCTCAGCAGTCATTCACCCATCTTTCCTTGGCTAAGATGACTGAGACATGCTTGCTATGACGAATCAGTTCATATGTTTGGTGATGAGACCACATTTCTGGCTACTTAATATAACTGATGACGTACTTTTAAATGACAAATCAAGGTTGTGAGTTCAGGGTGCCCTAACAGTGTACTTGTCTCTGACAATCAATCTGACCAGTAACTATGGGTGATGTGTAAGTATTGGATCTGAGTTATTTTATCAGTAAATCTAAGCAACTTCATTGATTATATGAATTTACATGACTATGATGATTTCCATAATACATAGCAATACTAGGTTTGTTTTTGTGCAGGGTCCCAAGTCTGGTGTCCTTGGAAGAGATAAAACTGTACACTGGTGTTGATTATGGTAAGTTGATCACAATTATGTTTGGTCAGGTTATAAAATCATAGAATCATAGAATAGTTTGGATTGGAAGGGACCTTAGAGTTTAAAACCCCTTGCCATAGGCAGGGACACCTCCCACTAGATCAGGCTGCTTTTTTTTCTTTCCCTAAAAACAATAGGTTCTTTTTGAAACCATAATTTTGTTTATTTGAAATGGAGTTTTTTGACAAACGCAGCAGTTCTTGTGTACATGCTGTTTCATCTTCAGCAATGGTATGCAAAATATAAATGTCCAACCCCAAGTTCAGAACAAATGTACCCTGTATTTCCACATAGATCAGAGATGCTGGAAGCAAGACCAATCACCCAAGGACTGCACTTGAGATACAGAAGGAATAACAGCATAAACTGTTATTTTCAGACTGTATGTTTGAAATTTGTGTATTTGTAAACCATTTTCCAAGTGGAGATAGGCTGTTGAAATAAGGAACTAAGGCACATGGCAGCCACTTATTCGACTGCTACAATAGATTTCGGTGCTTTAATTCTTCTTCTGCAAGTGGCAGATTTGTAATAGCAAAGAAGTGTTTACATAATAAGTCTGTTTGAGTAATTAAGGGTTTTCATAATTTAAAGCTTTCCAAGGAGACTGATTATATCTTCAGTGCTTCTCGCTTCTGCATTTATTCATTTATTTAGACTGCAAATATATATGTCTGTCACTTTCATGTGTGGAAGGGAAGTAAGTCCCTAGTCTTTTACTGGTTTGATCACCTAATAAGTTGTCTGCACTATATTGATTCGGATTTTGTTCTGATTCATATGTTACTCAGTTTTCATGAGCTAAATTCTCCACTTTAATCTGCGATTACAAATGAAACCACCTGTTAGGGCAGATGAAGTTTACATACCTTTGAAAAACATTGTTGGCTTGGTAAAGAAAAGTAGGTCCTATGAAAGCCATATCCATAGAATATAACAAGATGGCTATTTTAGTAGTAGTTCATACTGCCTTTTCTGAATAGTCTGCTCTGACTTCATACCGGTTTGCTTCTCTATTATTTGTTCTGTATACTATTGTTTAATAAAGATAAAATGTTGGGGTTTTTTTCTAGATTTATCAAGAGAGAATTATCGAGAAACAATTGCAAGGGTTACAAGGAAACTGCTGCGTAAGTTTAGACACTCCTTTATCTTAAAGTTGTGTGTGCTTTTATGTATAATTTTATAGATGAGAAAATTCTCTTTACCTATATT
Organism: Turnix velox; assembly: GCA_013400935.1. NCBI lineage: Eukaryota > Metazoa > Chordata > Aves > Charadriiformes > Turnicidae > Turnix > Turnix velox. Next base: position 706,933 of record VZTY01011092.1, read on the forward strand.
TCTTAATTAAGAATTAAAACTATAATTTTTAAAGTTTTTTCTGTGATAACAATTTTTCTTCCATTTGCAGGCTATATACTTGATAATTCAGAAGATGATACCAAGTCATTATTTCTGATAATAAAGGTATACTTAAAATTTGTAATTACATAAGAATACTTAAGACAGTATTACTTGTTATGCAAAGTAATCACTCTTTCATCTCTTTCTTCTTACAGATTATTAGTGATGTTTTGCAGTTCCAGGGGTCTCACAAGCATGAGTTTGATTCACGATGGAAAAGCTTTAATCTAGTGAAAAAATCAATGGAGAACAGGGTCAGTGATCTTTGTTAAGTTTAGGTGCGCAATGGAAATAGTTTTTAGTCTTCTAATTCCTTGACAAAAGTATTGTTTTGCAATGTTTCTGCACTTTAGTTTGGAAATCTTATGAGTAACCTGGCATTTCTGAATTGTAGTATCCCTTAGTTTGTGTATGTCCTTGGACCAAAGACTAAGATTTGGCATGATGCTCCATTGTGGTCCTTGTTAACAGAAATTTCTGTGACAAGACCTTATTTTGCTTTCAAAGTAATAGGCAAATAAAAAATATTAGCAGGGCAAGTAAAGAATCAAAGTTGTCTGCCGAGAATAATTTCTTCATTAAATTTTCCTGTTTCTTGAGGAAAAAGAGTAAATGGTGAATTACAGAGAAAGTTGCTAAAATGACTACTGAAATCTAAATCAAATTACGTCTCTGTTTACAGCTTCAAGGAAAGAAACAGCATATCAGAGCTTTGCTGATTGACAGAGTTATGTTGCAGCATGAGGTAATAGTTTCACTTAAATCTTCTCTAACTCTTTGGAAAGCTGATTTTTTTTATGTTGTTATTTAACAAAAGATGTGGTAATCCTACATTTGTGTTTTTCCTACATGTGTAAAATGTGGAAGCAAACAGTTTTGTTTTTTTTTTAAATGCAATTTAGCTGAGAACACTGACAATGGAAGGCTGTGAATATAAAACTTCCCACCAGGAGATGATCAGAGATCTTCTGTGTTTGTCCACAAGTTCATATGGTCAGGTAAGCAGATATCTCTTTTAAACTGAAATATATGTATTTTTTGTTGATCTCTTCAAGATATGTTTTCAAGAACTTTGCTTTTCAGCTTATTTCCTTGGCATCGTAAGATACGAAGTTAATTCATTTACATTATTTGTCAGTTTTGGCATAATTCTTTTGTTTAAGCTCCTTTTCTATCAAATAAAGAACTTAGTTGAGAAGCTGCCTGCTTAGCTTATAAATAATAAATTTTTTAGAGACTTAACTCCAGGTTCTTAAAAACAATAATTCAATTTTTAAAATTAATTAAATATACCAATTTAAAGTTCTTAGGTGTGATGGTATGATTCATATATTTGGAATGCTGTGTCTATGTTTAGGAAGTAACTGGAGGCACCCCAGTTTTTAGAAGTGCTTGCAGTTGGATTCTGAATTCTTTGACTGCTGGAGGCTCTGTATTTATAAGTTCCGGCTCATCCACAATGTCTAAAGACTCTTAAGTTGTGACTGCATATGTTGTTCTGTTTGCTTTTCAAATCCTGTTGAAAGCACACTGACTGTTTTTGGCAACATTAAAACCTTTTTTAACTTTGTGGCTGTTTGCAAGTAAATGCTATAAACAAGAAGTAGGTTTTATAAACAGCAGAGCAAGGATGAGGGGAAGCTTGCTGTTTACAACCTTCTGCCTGTACATTTGTTCTTGTGCATAAATGCACCATGTATAACTTTGCACAAGTAACAGAATAGGACATTGTTTAGTATATTTTTTATTCAATAGTCTTAATAATAATGTCTCTTCCCACAGGTCAGAAGTAAAGCTCAGCAAGCATTCTTCACAGCTCTGGGAACATACAATTTTTGTTGCAGAGATATAATTCCCTTGGTTTTAGAGTTCTTGCATCCAGACCGGCAAGATGTCACTCAAAAGCAATTTAAAGTACTGTCTCATTAACTTTGTTTCCATGTATGTCTTTTCAAAGTGCTATTGTAGGAGATGTTTTTTAATGGTGAAATTGGGATTTCCTTGTTTATCAGTGACTGCTATTTTCATGTTATGTACCTTATGCTTCACTAAGGAATTATCAGAATAGATCAGTTTCAAGAGTAATTTTGTGTTTATACTTATTTCATTATGTGATCAGGTATTACAACAATGTCTGTTAACATATATTTTAAAATTATGAAGCGAACTGAGAAACTATACCCCAAGGTGGTAAAACTGGCTAAGCAGTTGTGTCAGCTGTAGTAGCATAAGAAAATAGCATGAACTGGACAAGAAGTTGATAACCCAAAGAAGTTAGTGAATTGAATGAGTTCTGTTATGAAATGGTGGGTAGTTGCTGATGCTGCTAGGCCTGGAAATGGTGCTGTCTTGATGATGCCAGTATGCAATTTATCCATCTAGATGCTTGAAAGCATCATGTTTTCCTCTTTTTTCTCCCACACAGTCCTGCCTGCAGAGGCAAAGTGGACTCTTGTTGTAGAGTCAGACAGCTATGACTGATTACTGTACTGCAACTGCCTGACATATGATTGCATATCTTAGTATCAGTTTTCTTGTTTGTTTATTATTTTTTAATTCCATCCTTGTGCCTCCATTTCTCCCAGATAAGCTATCCAGCCTACTTACTTTTTCACTATTGGTGAAAGTTTTTATACACTTAACATTTGGTTTTTCTGATACCACTGCTAGTCTTATCCTATATGGTATTACTGATGTAGTTAATTACATGCAATTGTTCTGGTGAGACTCTGCTTTCCAAAAGGTCCACAAGGCTTCTTTCCAGTTCTGGTGAAACATGGCTATTTCCATGTAATTCAATCTGCCTGTGAAATCCAGCTTCTTTGTTTCATTGTATATAATTCTTGTTAACTTCTTACACAATCACCAGTCGCTTTAACCAGTTAGTTGTATCCAGTAGTTAGGCATGTCCTGTTCAGTAAGGTGTGTGTCAGGTGTCTCATTAACAGCCAAATTGTTAGCCTGAAGCTCAAACATAAGAGAAGCCAGGTGTAGTACTGGATCATTGAATATTTTTTTTAGCATGAAGAGGATTCTGTGAAAAATCTTCATTATTTTGCCAATGAGGCTGCATAGCTGAATTTTGTGGTACATTTTAATTATTTGGTAACATGAAGATTCATTTTTATTCTGTGTGAGTGATCGCTTATGTAAATATCACTTGTATATGAGCAATGCTTAAACTTGGTAAAATTTAATCTTTCATTTTACAGGGTGCCTTATATTGTCTTCTTGGAAATCACAGTGGAGTATGTTTGGCAAATCTTCATGACTGGGATTGTATTGTACAGACGTGGCCAGCAATTGTTTCTTCTGGGCTTAGCCAAGCTATGTCCTTGGAAAGACCATCCATAGTTAGGCTCTTCGATGACCTAGCAGAAAAAATTCATAGGCAATATGAAACAATTGGATTGGACTTTGCAGTAAGTGACACATTGCCAAATGAGGATGGTGTCTTGGATTCTGAGAGCACTCGATTGCTTGAGATTCAGTTAGTGTTCTGATATTGATCGCTTTCCGATTTCTATGACAGTGGACTTCAGACTTGCTTTTTGGAGAACGAAGATGTGACCTTCCTATAACACTGCTGAAATTTATAAGTTTTTTTTGACCTCTAAGGAAGCATGTTACAGAAAGGAAGTCTGAGTTGCCTTTCAGTGTTAATTAGCATGAGTCATGCTGATGAAGTGTTGGTGGGACAGCCATCAATATAACACTGAAAGAATTTGAGTGTTGTCCAACTGTGCTAATGCACAGCACTCAATGCGTAGATTCCTCTTGCCTAATCAGAGGACTAAATGGCACAGTACTTATTTTTTCATGAGTGCCAATTAGTAAAATTATTTTACAAACTGCTTTTATCCTTTATTTAAACATTAAAGTTTGAGTTTCCCTTTATTTTAAGAAAGATTAAAATGTACTTGGAGAAACAGTTCTGTTGTGTGAACACATGAATTGTCTTTGACAAATCCATGAAAAGCTAGGAATGTGGATGAGAAATTCCACGCTCTTCATATTATTCTGGTCTCTCCTTGTTTCAAAACAAAAGCAAGCATATATGGGAATTGTAGTCACTGCTTAGTCGTGAATCTTTGCTTTCTCTATCAATAGGTTCCAGAGAAATGCATTGAGGCAGCCATTCTGCTGCAAAAATCAGAACATCCAAGTTCAAACTTCACAGGTCTTAGTTCAGAAGAAATTCAGTTAGGAATACAGCGCCAGAAAGAAAAGAATGCTGAGGCTTTGCGGTAAGTCAGAGTTCCTTTAGCACAAGCTTGGTATTTACTGTTCATTAAGTGTAACAATGTGAAAGTGCTAAGCTAAATCTTAAATTCAACAAATTCAAAATGGCCAATGTGGTGTATCTTCTGTCTTGTCTTGGCAGCCAGTTCTCTATGCTTGTATTTCCTTCCCTGTTGTCCCAGTTCTTGCTGCATTTGTTGTATTGCTTTCACTTACCTTTTGTTGAGGAACTTTTCTCCAATTTCTAAATTATTTTCTGAGGACGATCTGTCTGATTCTTTATTTTTCCTTCAGAAACTATGAAAATTTGGTCAACAAGCTGCTGGACTGTGTGGAACAAAGAAATCTGTAAGTCCCTCTACACGAGAAGTTTTTTTGGGATTGTAGTTGTCTAAAAGGATTTTGTCCATATCTGTCTTACATTAAATGGATTGTGGCTAGCTTTTTGGAAGGTTTTTGTGGAGATATCTGCAAGAGTCTGAGTATCTGAGTTTCTAGAAGTCCTCATGCATTTACATGTGGAGTCTGCTTGCCCAGGCTGGACAAAAGCCGATATAGGGTAATCTTGTGTTACTGCCTTCAAGGTAAAGAAGTGTGTGAGCCTTGATTTTATTTTCATTGAATGCTTGATTTGTTAGTACAAGACATTGTCACACTTTGGAGTTCAACTTTGTCATTAATTAGTTTGACCTGGGTTTCTTGAAATTTATTTTCTTGTTCTGGACAAAAAGCTCTGGGTCTTTGTAACGCTAATACCCGAATAGACTTTAATCGGAGAGTTAGGTTAGAAGCATAGTATTTCTGTTTTAAAACCTTAACAGAACATTCTTGTGGGTCTGTATTTGACTTTGGAATGCCCAAATCACTAACTGAATGTTTCATTGCACTTGTGTGTTCCTAGAATATGCTGGAGGGCTGCCTAAATGATAGTTAAGCCTGTTGACTATTGCAGTGGCATAGAACATTAGTTATGTTAGTCCAAATGTATTTACATAATCCTAATGCATATAATTATTTCTGTACAAAAACAATACATGAAACTATGCCTCTAATTGTCCAGTTTTAATCTTACTTTATCCTTCTTTAGTCCCTGGAAGTTTGAGCACATCAGCATTGGTTTTCTGTCTCTGCTCCTGAGGGATGACAAGATACTGCCTTGCCGTGCCATTAAGTTTTTTGTGCAGTGTCTCAACCATGAGGCGATTGTAGTTCGTAAGGTAACTGTTTTGCAGCTCATTGGAGTTTGTGGTGATAAAGCACAGAAAAAAAGGTTTACATCCTTACTCATTCTTCTGGGCATGCAAGTATGTATGTAAGTTCCTAGTCAAGATGAGTCTTGGCAGCATTGTAGCTGTGACACATGAGATAGTCTGTATTCTGTAAAGATGTATAACTTAACTGTTCATTCTTACTTAAGGAAGATCTGTGGAATTACTTTTGTAGGTGTCTATTTTTTCCACCTCCAGCTTATTGTTTGGAGAGCCATCCGTGTTGTATTTTTACCTTGTATTCCTCTTGTTGCCTCAGTGAATATTGAAACTAATAGCCATCTCCATTGCTTTTTCTTGAAAAGCATTAGTGTCGGAAGTTTTTCTGAGCTATAAAGTCATGTCCTGCATCCCCTGAAATGAATGAGATGACTTCTTCAAGGGGAAGTATCAAGCACTGGGGTGATGAAATTCACTGTAGCATTGACCAGCTTTTTCAGGTGCTGAGTAACTGCCTAAAAATTTGTCTGTGATAGGATGATTAGACATGTCCTTCTGGCAGTGAGTATATGGAATGGTTACTTTAATGTCCATTTCTTTCTTTTAGGTTGCCATCTCAGCTGTGGCTGGTATTCTTAAGCAGCTTAAGAGAACACACAAGAAAGTGCCCATCTGCCCTTATGAAATAAGTAGGTTTTAATTTAGTATAAGAAATGTCCACATTTATCCTAAAAAAATTTAAAGGCATATTTTTCTGGTTAAATTTAAAATAGAATCATAAGCTTTGTATTTCTCCTGGTTTTTAATGTCCCAAGCAAACAAAATAAGTAATGTAATTGGTAATTTTTCAGTTTGTGTTGACTTTTTAAAGGAGTAGTATATGTGCAAGTGTATATTAAGTATATTCACTTATTTAAAGTTAGTTAAAACCACAGCTATGGTAATTCTCCTTTGAGAAAGACTTAATTTTTGAAAATAATTTGTGTACTTCTTTTGTTATTCTTATAACCATTTCAAATTACGTATTTATATAAATTACTAAAGAAATCTCTCTGTAGCTACATTTGGAGTGAGGGAGACACAAAAGCTCTTTAGAATCTTTCAGTACAAGTAAATTGTAGCATTTGCTGGCATTGTTAATAAACAAATTTGATGTATTGTTAAATGTTCTCTAACCAGGTGGAAACCCTAAGCCTTCCAGCATTCAGGCTGGTGACAGACCAGATAACCAGTGGCTGCATTATGACAGTCAGAATTTACCAAAGACGAAGGAAGCTTGGGAGTCATGTTGTTTTGTGGAGAAAACACACTGGGGATATTATACCTGGCCTCAGTGAGTGTCATTAAGTATTGTGGTTAAGATATAGAATTGTGAGAATCAGCATAAAAACACCTCAATTTAATTTATTCTTTGTGCTCATTACTTGGGGTTTTTTTTGTATTTTATCTTTTTAACCTACCTGTTTCTCTTTGGGCTTTGTGAGTACTGCAAGGATATATTTTTTTTGTGAATGTTTAACTGCTGGTCTTAAAATGAGGTATGCATGTTTGAAAATTATGTAGTTGAAAAATATTTGTGGTTTACTTGCTGTAGCAAAACATTTTTTAGTATTAGATGGTTTTTGTTGTTAGTTTTCTATTAAGTTCTATTCTTTTGGAACTAGATGATAAATACTATTTGATATAGAGAATATAGGAAATAATTACAAGCTTTATTTTGCTTTGAAATATATTACTGTATAATCTCTTTTTAATCTTCAGAACTATGACAGTTTATGCTCCCACCGAGCATCAACCAAAGCTTGGGAGAAGGAGAGATGAGCTGACAGAGGTAAGGCTTACTGTGTTTTAGTGTTGTTTCTTAATACTACTACATCTACTTTCCTTTTTTAATATTAACCATATTAACCATGGAGACAAAATTCCCTTCTATTAATTTTACTAATGTTTGCCAAGTAGGGAGTGTTTATGTAAAAAGTGTGTTAAAAAGTTTATTTTGCTTGAGCACAAACCAAGATGGAAATTGAACTGTGCACTTTGAGTTGTGTAGATGTAACAATGTTTTTACCAACCGATTACCGATAACTGTTCTGAAACCTAGATTCCCACAAGGCATTTTAATTGCCTTTTTTTGCTTATTTTGTGACCATATAAGAAGAAAGGATTATTTTAATGCAGCTTCTCTGACAGTGATTAATATTAATGGATAGTAATTAATATTAATGGATACTTTCTTGTTCCCTTTCAAATCTTTACCAGAGATTAGTGTAAGTTTATTAATGACCGTAGGAATTACTGCTTTGAGGTTGCTGAGCTACTGAAAGGAAAAACAATTTGAATTTGTTAGTCCAAGTAAAAGTCAAGAGTTCTGCAAAACATTACTCAATATTGCATGTAATATGGGGGAAAAAGGGGAAGAATGAATGACCCAGACATTGTTTTTGCGACATGTAGAATCAGAATGAAAAATAAGACTTGAAACGATTGGAGTATTATTTGAATCAGCAACTCAAGGCTAAATGTGTTTCTTTTTTTACATTTGCAGGCAGAACAAATTATATATGATCACTTTTCTGATCCAAAGTTTGTTGAGCAGTTAATAAAATTTTTGTCTTTAGAAGACAGAAAAGGAAAAGACAAATTTAATCCTCGCAGATTTTGCCTCTTCAAGGTAACTTGAGCTCAGTAACTAAAACGCTTCCTTTTTGTAGATAACCATCAAAACGTGGAGAAACCATACACTTCTTGGCTTATTCTTACTGTTGCAGAATGTTAACTTTTATAAAATATGCTTCTATGATTAATCCTGTTAATTCACTCTTGTAATTAACGACTTAAGTAAGCACAGAGTAATACAAAAGTATATAGAATGCTTGTATATAATTCTGTTATAAAAGCGAAGTAGTTTCATTTTCTGCATATTGAAATCTCAAGTGCTTCATGATCTTGCATTCTTCTTACAAAGATAATAGTTTAGGCAGATTATTACTGAAAACACTTGCACATCTTGTTTTACAGGGCCTTTTCAGAAACTTTGATGATGCCTTCTTGCCAGTTCTTCAGCCCCATTTAGAACAACTTGTGGCAGACTCCCATGAAAGCACCCAGAGATGTGTAGCTGAAATTATAGCTGGCTTAATAAGAGGTTCTAAACACTGGACGTTTGAGAAGGTGCTGAAGTAGTATTTTTGAGTGATTCATGGAAAAGTTAAGAAATAAGTCCAAATTATTAAACAGCTTTAACGTAGAAACCTGAGGGCTTTTAATATGTTCTGTGTCCAAGAAGGGAGTTTAGAAAGTGCAACACTATGTGCTTTGTTGCCAAACTTTGAACACAATTTATAGCTTGGTTTGGTGCCTACATAATATTAGGTCATAGAATTCTTCATAATTAAAACTAAGAACAGTTTGCTGGTAAGGAGATAGAAAGGCTGTCATAATTTGTAATTTCCAATTGCAGTAAATGCTTATATCCTTCTTGGACTATTACATCTTTTTTTAGTATAGACCTGGCTGTCTAGATGTTCTTCAGATGAATTTCTGTTGAAAATTAATTCTGGAAGAATAACTTCCCTAATGAAAAAAAAAAATTGAGTGTATAAGACTGTTGTCCTACCAAAAGCAAAATGTCCACAGTCTCTGGTACAGTTGTATTGAAGTGACCATAAAAATAGTGCATATGTATTCCATAGTATTACTGAACTTTTACCTCTGGTAGCATGTTTGTTCCTTTGATAAGTAACAAACATACTATAGTAGCTTCCTGGATTAGTAGTATTTTTCCGTTATTTGAAAAACTAAAAGATTTGAGTTCACAGAGGTTAGGTAGCCATTTTATCTTTAAATCATCTGACTTTTGACTGTTTGGTGAGCAGGTGGAAAATCTTTGGAAGCTTCTCTGTCCATTGCTTCGAACAGCTCTGTCAAACATTACAGTGGAAACATATAGTGATTGGGGCACATGCATAGCAACCTCATGTGTAAGTACTCTCTCTTCTTAGTCTGGTAAATCTATATCCATATGGTCAAGTTTTACAAATAATTGCTAAATAAGCATTGTCAACAGAGGTATTTGCCATTATTTTATTAGCTAAAGCTGAGAACTGTAATACCACATGAAAATATCAAAATCTTAAAGCTTTTTTGGAAATGTTGTCTTCTGTTCTCTGCAGACAATTTGATATATTTTACAATGGAAATTAAGCCTTTTTAAGTATTTCAGAAGAGCTGTATAAGGTTATTGGGTGATGTTAAATGTGTATGTTTTCTGTGTCTTCAGTTTTCTTGGAGGTTTTTGAACTCACATATTTTAAACCCAAGACTAAATGTTTAACTTAGCATCATGCTGTGAAATAATCTTCTAATACGCCATGAAATTGTACATTGTGGTGGACTGGGAGCTGTGGTGTCTGAAAAGCAGTCTAAATTATAGGCCTTGGATATACTTTAGATCACTCAGCTAAATTCAGCATAGTTTTTCAGCCAGAACTCTGGCACTTAATTAGCAAAACTCAGGTATTCACCGCTGACAAAAGCTACCCTAAAATTAGTTCTATTGTTATCACTGTATTTACCAAGTAATTCAAACTGCACATAGTTTCATTGAGATTTGTTGTGCAAAGAGATTTAACTTTCCACTTGCTCAACAAAGTAAATGCAAGAGTTGCAAAGAAACTCTGTGAAAATTTTCCTTGTTCAAACATTTACATTTTTAAAAACCTAGTTTGTTTATATCTGATACCTGTTAACTTCCAGGAGAGCAGAGATCCTAGGAAACTCCACTGGTTATTTGAATTGCTGTTGGAATCTCCACTGAGTGGTGAAGGAGGATCATTTGTGGATGCATGGTAAAATTATTTTTAACGGAAAATAGCTGAAAAAAGAAGTAAATAAAGCATGGATAAACGATATTGAGAGTGTATTGTGCCAGCTGGCTTAAAGAAGCAGAGAACAAAAGTCCTCCCCACCAGTAGCTTTTCCAATCCATGCAATGGCAGTTGCATTATCATTATTTTGTAATGTAAATCTAGTTAACATAATATGAACTTTTGGAACTGGCGAAGCAGTAGCACTGTTAATTGATTCTGAAATTTTTACCCATCTTTGCATGCAGTTCATAGAACATTGACACACACAAAACATTCCAGAACAGGGCTTGGAGGGGACCAGGGAATGGAAAAACAATTTTGTATAACTGAAGATATGCTGTTCTGATTTCTAGCCAACTTTATGTACTGCAAGGTGGCCTTGCACAGCAAGAGTGGAGAGTACCAGAGCTGTTGCATAGACTGTTGAAGTACTTGGAACCTAAACTTACCCAGGTTTACAAAAATGTTCGGGAGAGAATAGGAAGGTCAGTGTTCCTTTCTGCAGTTCTTTTTTTCCATTGTTTTATTTTGGTAATTTAGCATCTGAATAATTACACTGAAGCGATAACTTCTTATATCTGTGTGTAAATGCTGGTAATAGAGATTAAATTATTATTAACAGACTTGCTTAAGAAACCTTAGATGACCTCTCTGGTTTTGTCTTTACTATATATGGCCTATCGTAGTTATGTATATCTGTAAAGCTGAAAACTAAAGAACAAACCCAAACCAAACACCTTACCGCATCTAATTCCTAATAAGCCATAAATATCCAGGGAATCCTTCAGTGACTATTTTAGTGACTTAAGAACTAGGAGTTTCTTGGTTATCTAACTGCTTGATTCAAATATCTATGAAAATGGTGTCTTAAAATCATTTGGTTATAAATAACTTCAGAGGAAATTTCCCGTAAGTATCAAATATCAAATTTCCAGAAATTGATGTCAGATCATTTTTAGCTATATTTGCTAGAACAGTAGTGATGCTGATTGAATATTCTTGCTTTATTTGTTTGTTTTAGTGTATTGACCTACATATTCATGATAGATGTTTGTTTGCCAAACACTGCTGCAACTAAATCTCCTCGTGTCCATGAATTCACTGCTCGCATACTTGAAAATCTTAAACCCCTCATGGAAGCAGATGAAGAAATTCAGAATCATGTTAAGGAAGAGAATGGAATTGGTGAACAAGATGAGCGAACTCAGAGCATTAAACTCTTGAAAACTAGTGAGTTCTTTTAATGAAGTTAAGAAATGGGAGATTTTTTTAGGACATGGTAATGGAGGTCTTCAGATCATACAGTCGCAGTACACAGTTTTACCTCTTGATATCTGTGCTTCAACAAGGTATCCATTAAGTTGAAGTCTATAAAGTAACTTCTATGGAGTCAAAGTAGTAGCATAGGTCTAATGTGTGAACATTTCACAGCCAAATACTGCGATAAATTTTGTTTATAACTTGTTTTGGGATTCTTACTATTTTTTGTTGTCTTCATCAGTGGTCATTTCTCTTTATAAACACAGTTCTGAAGTGGTTGATGACAAGTGCAGGGCGGTCCTTCTCTACAGCTGTCACAGAGCAACTCCAGCTTTTACCCTTATTTTTCAAGGTATGTGTTTTAATTACTCCTTTCTTAGTCATATCTGATTGAGAAGGGATTTTTACAGATAAGCTGAAGTTACAAGGGACTCTAGAAACAAAAAGAAAACCTAATGGTAATAAAATAGCATGTGTACCAGAGAGGCCAATGTTGGGTTTTTTTTAAATGCTTGTGTGTTTACAACTGGTAACCTAGCTTGTTAAGTAATTTCCTCAAAAGAATGATTTGTGGGTGATGTCCTGTACACGTGTAATCTGAGAGGGAAAAGTGTTTAATTAAAAAGTGTGTGTTGTTTCTAGTCTGATGCTTACATTTATTTGTATTCGTACATAATTATAGACTTTTTTTCTAAATGGTGCCACTTCTCTTGTTTTCCCTTGGCACTTCTAATCCTTGTACTATTGTATGAAGCCAGGTCATTCAGTGCTACCTAAATATCCAAAATAATACATATTTGCATGCTCCAAAATGTGTGTCTTACTTTCTATACCCAGCAGTAAGTTATGTGAGTAAAAATTGAAGGTGCAAGTGAACTGATGAGGAAAGAGGTTTCTCTCAGTCTTGGATCTACATCAAAATTATTAAATTAATTTGATTTACCAGGATTACCATGAGAAATCAGTCTTAACAGCACTCCTTAAGAGCTTCAGATTAGCCATACTATTTAGATAAGTAATGTATGGTGGGAGGATCAGGGATCTCTTAGTTCTGTTCATTTTTGTCCACAGATTAAAGCTACGTTGTTTTTTTCTAGTTCTCTTAATTTTTAAGCATTTATATTGATTATGTTTTCCTAAGCAACTGACTTTTCATGATATTAGACTTTGTTTCAGGATTTTGCTGTTAGCAATGCTTACTTACTAATATTAGCCTTGTTCCCCCCACCCTTTATTTTGCTCTACAGATTGCACCAGTAGAGAATGACAATAGCTACGATGAACTCAAAAGAGATACTAAGATGTGTTTGTCATTAATGTCTCAGGGTTTGCTGTATCCTCAGCAAGTGCCTTTGGTACTTCAGGTGCTAAAACAAGTGAGTATGGTCTAAGTAACTTAAAGCAACTTGTTATCTGGTGCACTCTGTTGTTTTTTTTTTTAATTAAAAATTATACAATAGTTATTTGAAGAGAATCAAATATTGTTTTTCGTAGAGGTGAGTTTATTAGAATTGTTTTGAAATATTCTTAGAGATAGTAAAGGGGTTTTTTTTGTTCTCTTACTTCTGAACACTTAACTCTTATCATTATAAGAAATTAAACAGTATTCTAATAAATTAAAATTTGTTCAGTAGTGGATCAATTTAAGCCAAAGATGTCTCCTCATAACCACAACAGTTCAGAATTTTTTTTCTTCATTACTTTTAACTTTAAATTGGATAACTGCTTTCCTCCTTCACATTGTTGTTTTTTCATACTTAGTATTTATTTTTATTTGTAGACATCAAGAAGCAATTCTTGGCATGCTAGGTATACCATATTAACCTACCTCCAGACCATGGTGTTTTACAATCTCTTTATCTTTCTCAACAATGAAGAAGCAGTCGGTGACATTAGATGGCTTGTTATAAAACTGTTGGAAGATGAGCAGCTTGAGGTAAATAATACCTTTTCTGAAATGCTTTGTTTCACATGACTGGTTCCTTGCCCATGTCAAGTTTTATGATAAAGCTACTGGTTGGAAATTAATGCAGCAAGTATTTTTAGCTTAGCATTCTTCTTATTTTGAAAATATACCTACCTTTATAGGATTTGTTTCTTTTGTGTTCCATTTTTTGTTAATACTCCATTCCAGGAAAATAACTGTTTAGAAAATACTTCATTATTGATTTTTTAATAGTTCCATTGTTCACACTTTTTGAACTGCAGCACAGCTTTGTTTCATTCTTGGTTCAAGTACAGCTGATATACAATAGTTTGTAAGCTTACTTGTCCAGTCTGGCAAGTTTTATTATGTTTGTTGAGTTTGTGATATCTCAGTATATACAAATGGAAGGAGGTGACATCCAAAATCTTTGCTGTGATATGCACATATTGTTGAAGATAATTGTATCAACAGTGTGCTCTTAGAAGTGCTCTCAAGATCATAAGTTGAATCTCATGGAAAAAGAGTGCTTGATGTGAGTAGTTGAGCCTTGTTTGTCAGGTTTTCAAAAGCTGGAGAAAATGATGGAAGTATTCTGGATCACTAGTTTAAAGAACAGAAAGCTTGCATTAAATTATAAAAATTTAAGTATGTTAGATGATGTTCAAACACGGTGAAAAATATTTATTGTTCATCTGCAGCCATTTGCCCTGTACCATTGTTTTTCACTGGTTTTGCAATGTTGGCAGAAATCAATTAAGTCTGTCCTTTTGAATGTTTGGGTACTTTTTTTTCCAAGGAGAAACATTCTGAAGTGTGGTATCTTTCTCCCAAAACAAAGATACTGGCTTAGATCTTCCTGAAGTCACATTTAAAAATAATGGTTAGACCTGAGATGTGAAGCTTGCTTTAGTAAACAGTGACTTTCAAATAATTTGCATGTACAAACTAAAAAGTTTGACCTTAAAAGCTCTGTAAGTGCGTGTAATACTTTAAAGAACAGCTCGAAGACTGCTTGCCCACTTGTGCCAATTTCAGTCTTTGGATGAGCTCATTCATGTCTTTTCTGCCACCATTTGCTGTTTCAAGCTGGAAAGCAACAGCTTGAAATCTTGGTTAAATTGTTTCTCACACCATTCAGAAAACTTACCTCATTCTCAGGTAATTTGGAAAACACCTTTTGTTCACCAGTTTAATACTGTATATCCAGTTATATAAAATGTACAGAATAATTTTTTCTACTACTGAGATGCACCTGAAAAAGGTTTATCAACATTCATAACCACTTGTTATAATTTTGTTGCCATGGAGACTTTTATATGAGAAGTATTCTTGTCCATTCTTCATAGTAATTGGCAAGATGCACTATCTTGCAGAGTAAATCCTATGTACTTTTTTTCTGATATTACTCCAGTTTTGTAGACCTTGATTGGTCAATTCTAACTTAAAAAAAAAACAGATCAAGAGAATATTACTCTGGTACTCTTTTATAGTTTTTATATTCTGTAAATCATCAAGTGAGTATGATGATCTGCAAGTTATTTGGTGAGAGATGTTGTGATGAATGATTTATTAGTGAATGTATGATTTTAAAGGATTTTCCTTCTAGGTGCTCCTTGCAGCAAAGCATTCCTTTTAGTTAGACTACTGATTGAGAAATTAAATTATTTTAATTCAGTGAACAGTGATGTGGAATGAGTAAAGTTCCCTTGGGAACTTGCTCACTTTACAGCTAATCTTTCTATTCTGAGTCTTGCAGTAGCACGTGATGTTTCATGTAATTGCATACATATTTCTTAAGAGATTCACAAATTGCTGCTAAACAATGCTGGCAGACTTTCACTTTGTGCTTCTTTTTAGAAGTAGATTGCACTTGAATACCATATTGCAGAAATCTAAATGAAGCCTCAAGAGCTTAATGTTTATATAGTATGTTTAATTATCGCAGCCCTTGCAGTTATACTTGATGCTTTGAGGAGGTTCAGAACATTATGTTCAAGGATGTAATTTATTATCTGCTCCGGCGGATTCAGAGCATTAATAGGTGCTTGCACTCCAGATAAACTGTTTACAGTTATATGTAACAAAAAAATCCTGTGACTGCTCAGTGTTCAGCAAATTGATTTGGTTTACAAGTTTTGTTGGAAGGGTTTGGTTGGTCTACTGTTATTGAAAGTAGCAGTGAGTATATCAGAGGTTAAATACCATCTTATAGTTCTATAGCTCCATGGTTTGGGAAGATCTGAGTAGATGGTATAAATTAGTAATACTGCTTGGTTATGCTTCTAAAAGCAAGTTATTGATGGTCTGTACTTTTAATCCACTGACAATGTGTTGTGGCTGCCTTTAAAAGGAATAGTAAGGGAGAACTGTATTTTTAATGCTTTGGCAATTAGATGAGCACTTTAGTGTTGTTGGATTTTGGTTTTCTGTGTTACGGAAAAATATGTAGTGACAAGACTACAATGTGAATGCTGGTGTTATGGAACTGAATAGTTAAGCGTAAACCACTCAGGTTAATTGATTGATTGTCAGTCCAGCATCTTGACTATCTCAAAGAATTCTGTGCTACTGGTAGAACTAAATCAGCTTTTTCTCTTGAAAGTACCTTCAGCCTTCTCTTGGAAGAACTCTTCTTCTGTTGATTCTGCTTCCACATTCTTTGGAGGGGAAAAACAAAATACTTTAGAATAAAGTGTACTTTTTTGTGGGGGAAAACTTATGTTAATACAAAGACTATTACAGATTTTGTAAAGCAGATTGATTATTTGGGGTGAGACATCTTGCTCTCATTCAGATTCTACTTTTAAAGTTGCTAAAGCTAATTATCATACATCATCTTTACAGTGAAATTTAATTACAGTATTTGTTTGAGCAGTAAGCCATTTTATGGCAAATTATGTGAAGGTAGTTCTGTATTACAATGTTTTATTAATTTGTGAAGATCCATGCAGTACACTAGTTATCTGTGAGATAAAAGGATAATATTTTAAGGACTGTTTTTTGTTAGAGTTTCATTGCTGGCTGGATGTCTATAAATGGATTTGTGGTGTGTACTCTCTGCTGGTAGGTGAGAGAAATGGCTGCCACCACACTCAGCGGTCTACTACAGTGCAATTTCCTCACTATGGATGGGCCAATGCAGACCCATTTTGAACAGCTGTGCAAGATCAGGTTACCAAAGAAACGCAAGCGTGACCTGGGTGCAGTGGTGGACACAATTCCTTCTGGTGGTAAGAAAACTGCTTCAGAGACTAAAAATGTGCATGTTGATTGCAGGTTTGGAAGATATAATATTTTGTGCTGCATTTAAATGCTTATTCTACAAGTGCTCCAGATGGGATAAGGTTTGTCTCATAGCTACAGAGCTTTTAGAAAATTAATACATACCTTGGAAAACCTTTATGCACATTGCCCCTGCACACTTTTTCTTGTTATGCATCCGTAGGGCATAATGGCAAATTACTTGTCCTTACATATCTTACTGTCTATTTGTGTGTATGTAATGCAGTTCCTAATCATTAAGTGCTTTTATGTATTCCTACATTAAACTTATAGATAACATTTCTAGAATTAACACCATTTTCCCTTTTTACTGTGTCTGTATTTCAAGTAGTTGAGGAAGCAGATGATGTAAAGTGGCTGTTTTCTCAGTAAATAAACTTCCTTACCCACTTTACCATCTGTTTGTTGGCAGTGGGCTTTTTTTTGATTCTAAAGCACAGTTACATATGCAAAAAAATAACAAAGAGACTCCAGCCTTTAGTTAATGTTAGAAAGTCTGGCTTCTGATGAAACAATGTATCTGAGTCACTTAGATTTGACCCAGAAGGACTGGGTTTCCATATTGTTAGTAGTTCTGGTATTTGAAAAAACATTCTGAATGCAGAAATGGGAAATAGAGATGCAGTTCATGAGCTGTTTACTGAGAAGAGATTTTTTTGAGTGAAGGAAGCTTATTTGAAATGTTTACAAAGTATACAGCATTGCAGATCAATTTTATTTTACACATTCTTCCATGTGAAATTATATCTAGACTCACAGAAAGAATCTGTGATTCTGTGTAAGAACACAGCAGTAGTCTGAAGATCAATACACTTGTGTGAATTTATTTCACTATATGATCTTAGAACTATCTACTTTCCTGAGGAAGCTAGAGATCTCTCTACTGTGGCAGAAGTGCTTTTAGTGGGCTTTTGTTTGGGTTTTTTTCTCTTAATTCTGGGTTGATATTAGCATGCATTATTCCCATTCAGTCACATCTGTTTAATATGTAGACTCTCTCCGTTGCTATTATCAGTTAAAGATAGGCTAATTTTCACTGATAGCCAATTTTGATTGTGTCATTGAGGAATATCTTAGACAAGACAGCTTTCACCATGTCAAATGTAAATTTAATATCCTGCAATTGCAGACTTGGTTAAACGCCATGCTGGTGTGCTGGGACTTAGTGCCTGTATTTTGTCAAGTCCATATGATGTACCCACCTGGATGCCACAACTCTTAATGGATCTCAGTGCCCATCTTAATGATCCACAGCCTATTGAGGTAAAAATACTTACTTAATTTTTCTTTTTAATATAGCACATGCAAAATATGCTCAACACGTTCCTAGTTCCCCTTTCCTAGAAATAAATATGACACAATTAAATGGTTCAAAATACTTGTAAGTCACAGAATCATAGGGTTGGAAGGGACCTTCATAGGCCATCTAGTACAACCCCCTGCAGTGAGCAGGGGCATCGTGCACTATATCAGGTTGCTTAGAGCCTCATCAAGCCTGGCCTTGAATGTCTCCAGGGATAAGGCCTCCACCGCCTCTCTGGGCAATCTGTTCCAGTCCCCCTCTACCCTCATGGTGAAAAACAGTGCGCCAGGTGGGGTCTCACAGGAGCAAAGTAAAGGGACAAAAGAATCGCCTTTCTTGACTTGCTGGCCACAGTTCTTCTCATGAAGCTGAGGTTACAGTTAGCCTTCTGGGCTGCAAATGCACACTGTTGACTCATGACCAGCTTTTCATCCACCAGTATTTCCAAGTCCTTTTACACAGAGCTGTTCTCTATCATATCATCTCCCAGTCTGTACTGGTAACTAGGACTGGCCTGGCCCAAGAGCAGCACCCTACACTTGTCCTTGTTGAACTTCATGAGGCCCACTTCTCTAGCCTGTACAGGTCCCTCTGGATGATCCCATCACTCTGGGTTGTTGACCACACCACTCAGCTTGGTGTCATCTGCAGACTTGCTGAGGGTGCACTCTACTCCACTGTCTATATCATGGACTGTTTTTAAATGCTTTTTTGTATTAGTACTGTTCCTACTTTCAAATTTAAAGTATGAATTTAAAGCTGCAAGAACTATATTTGTAATGAGGAAACAGTGTTTCATTAAGAATGTCACTTTTGTGCATGCCATTCTGGGAAATAATAACTCAAAAACAAATTACTGTAATTTTTAAAACCAAGTTTTATCAGCAGCCCTAAAAACAAGATTTTTAGTGGAAGTTGCCTTTATTTTTTGGCCCTGCCTATTCAGTTTTGTTGCTCTTTGCTGAAGAATTCCTTAGATTTAGCAGACTTTGCGATGGTGTACTTTGCTGAACCAAGAAACTGCACTGATTGCATTTTGCTTTTAGTAGTTTAATAATAACACAAACAACACAAAATAGTTTTTACAATTTCTTTTTTTAATGCACCTTACATTATTCAGGAACTTTCTCATGTTTTGTGACCCAAGCCATTGGTTTGAAGTACCTAAGGGAAAAGAGAAGCATTTCCCTTGCACTTCATAAGAGCCCATTAGTTTTTTCTAACTCAGAGTTGTAGGTCAAAGAAACCTTTTTATGAGGATGTTGGAGTCATGACACTGGTCATAAGACTAACTGGAAATGTAAAAATTAAAATACTGGGGAACTGGGCTGAATTCCCCAGAGCTCTGGTAGCCTTTGTAACTGCTCAAATGCTTTGCCCTACTCAGCAGTTGTTGTATTCAATGTTTGATTTGTTAAATCTATGACTGATACATATTGATACTGACTTTTATGCAGATGACTGTGAAAAAAACACTGTCAAATTTCCGGAGGACTCATCATGACAACTGGCAAGAGCATAAACAGCAGTTCACTGATGACCAGCTACTAGTGCTTACTGACCTCTTGGTTTCACCGTGCTACTATGCATAAATAGGTAAGATTTTGTTTTGACATAAATTGGCAGAAACGTGTTACAAAATCTACTTGCCCCTCCAGTATGACATGAAGTAGGGAGGAATCCCTGAACCAGAGAGACGGTTAAGTCCCTCACACCTCCAGTGATCTGTCTGAGTACAGTTTTATTTTGGTTAAATATTGTCCAACTTTTTGTGTGTCCATGTGTTACACTGGTGTTTTGCTAAGACACTTAGACATGTTTTCTTCATTGTTGATGTTCCTTTTCTCCATCTTCTGCCAGTTGGCTGCCTCTTAATTGCTGGGCAGTTTCACTAGAGGCAAGTTACTTGCTGGCTTTGTCCTTCTGATGCCTCTGAGGACTGTAGCCTACCACGCAGTGCAGTGTACCATCTACATCTCATGATGGGGAATGACTGCTATCAAACTCTTTTCCACATTATAGCTCTGCTAGTGAGTCTCTTCACACAGGCATCTCCCCAAAGAGCTAATCCTTTCCTGGATGTTCTCTTTGTTACCCTACAAGATTTTGACACCTGTTGTACTGTGATGTCTTGTGACCATATTCCAAGGGAAGTTTAATTTATATTTTAATTTTCTTCTTTGGTAATAGTGTGACATAATAGACTTGTTTTGAATTTGTGTTTTGAACTCCTTTTTTTTTTTTTTTTCTCTTGTATTTTTCTCCTAGAAAAATGAGGATGTAGAAACCTTTCAGCAAAATAAAGGAAACTCAAAGCAATTTATCATGTCAAAAACTTTTTATTTTGTTGGAAATCATGATGCCTAATCAAAATAATTTTTAAACACAAATAGACCTGGTTCTATTAAAAAACAATTTCATCACCCAAGGGAGTTGCTGTGGGGAACCTTGTGGTCTCCTTATGTTGGCACAGCCTGATCAGGAGTTTGCTGCAAGACCATTATCATTGGCCTGCGTTACCAATCAGTCTTGTTTCTGCTTTCTTGCACACAGTAACTTATGCTGCACATTTCTTATCGATTTTTTTGGCCATTCTTCCTTGCTGTTTCTGATATCAAAGATGAGCAGAGCTGCAAAGTGCTGCAAACCAGAATATTGTCATTGAAGCTCTCCAGTTCTGTTGATGCAGCATCTTACCCAGTCAGCATACAATACCAGGAACCTATCTTTCTCAGAGTTTATTTTTCACTACTTGGATTTCAGTCTCTGGGTGACAGGCTCTGTATTATTCGGTCCACCTCAGGACAGGGTTGCCTTTTTGTATCTTCCTTGTCAAAATATAAATAACTGATCTTCTCTGTGCAGAACAGATGGCAGAACAAAACATGGCAAAGCTCTTACTGCCTGACCAGGACTTCATAGATAGCTTGACCACGCGTGGAATGGAAACCTATGATTATCTGTGTTACTTTTAAAGGTGAAAGACTAGAGATGTTTCCACATAATTATAGCTCACAGATACAAAATTATGGACTATCAAGTTATGGCTGAATTCACAGAATGAAGTGTATGCACAGTGTGGAAAAAGCACTGAATTGGCTGACTGTTTTTAAGAACATACTCTCATAAAACCTGTCACTGAGCAAGCATATCTTGTTTAAAGATTATGGAAGCTCAGTAATTTTTTGTCTGCAGCTTTGTTCAGGGACTGATACCTACTAGCTATTTAACAACATGTTTGATATGTGTTACATAGTTGTAAAAGACTGTATAAATTGTAGAGGCGTTGCATTGACAAAACATTGTACAGTTTGCAACCTTTTACATAACACCATTGTGAGATTAATTTGTAAAGATTCATACTTAGGTGTTAATACAGTAGTAGTTCTGGCTTTTGTATCAAATCAAATGCTATTATTAGATTTTTAAATTATTTTCTTCAACAGAGTATCTCTTCATGCCTGAAAGGATGAAGGTTTTGTTTTGGTTTTCTTGTAACTCATTATTACCATGTCTGATTTGGATTTTAATGCAACACTAGTGGCCATCTCTAAATGCTGGCATTACATATTCTGGTATGATAAGTTCATAGAATGTGAGGTACATTTGAGTTATTCATAAACGTGTGTGTTTCAACTTTCATGCAGCCCTACAGGAGCACTGATGCATTTTGAGTGATTTATGTGCTGAGTGTGTGACTCATTCCAAACTTCAAAGCACAGCAGTGTTCCAAGTGCAGTACGTAATGAGTGTCAGCACACAGATGTAACCACTGTATAGCGTAGTGCCAAAATTACTATTTTGTGTATGTAGTTTAAGACACAATAAATGGACTGTTTGTAACACCTGCATTTTTTTTTTGTATTCCTAAAGCAGAAATTTACTTTGAGACTGAATGTAAAGAAATTTCTTTGCTATGATTTTGAGCTCTGTGTATGAGGCATTTGTTTATTGTGCGTTTTGGCAGTGAGTTAAGGCAACATTAAAGATGTAGCTCTCATGTTTGGGACAACCTTTTTTATATTCACATGAAAGTATCGTGTATCTGGTGAGGCTTGCAAAAAAACTTAGTTGTTTTTGAGAAACACACTGAAAATTGGATAAAGTAGTTTGAGGTGGAGGGAGTTTTGCTGATGGGACTGAAAAAAAAAAATACAACAAAAAGACAACAGACAAAACACTTGAAAAGTAGTGGAAAGTATTTGCTGCAGAAGATAATCTTTAAAGTATGTTTTGGCTGATTAACTGAGGGAGCGGATATTTCATGTGTTTTGCCTACACTAAGGGTAGCTAGCTATAGGATCTAGCTCTGCTGCTTTTTAGTGCAGTTAATAACTCAAAGTGTAGCTGGAATTGGTTGCAGTATTGAGGATCCACTGCTATGTAGAGAGCCATTCTGTAGTCAGCTATGATGGCAAATAAGGAGTATTAATTCACAATAGCTGCTTATAAACCCACAGAAAATAGAGTGGCTATTTGTAGTACAGTTGTGTGTGAACAAATTTGTGCTAATTGACATTTTGTGGGTAAAAGATTTAAAGTCTCCAATCCTGAGAGCATAGGGATAATTTTGAGTTTTTCATCAGTTTGTTACTTTTGTTCTCTTAAATTTCTGACAGCAATATACCTATGTCATGATTTCTGAGTTTTCCATCACTTTGATGTTCTTACACTGTCTTTTCCTTAAAGCATCCCTGTCATCCCTAGGGATGATATAACTGCCAAACCTCAGTCTGGAGAAGGAGACATTTCTAGTAGATCAAGAGCAGAAAAAAGCCTCAGCTCAAATAAATTACTGTTTGCTTGTTGTTTGACCAAGTGCAGCACATTACCTGCTCTGAAAGGGCATGGATGTTGTGTCATACTGGATTTTGTGTGGAAAGAACAATCACTCAGCATGAATCAATCACTTTAAAGTAATTCATTCATGCATTAGGCTGCTATTTTGTCAGTTTTGTTTGATTGTTTAATTGATTGATGATTATAAATAAGAAAATTCAAGGATCCCAGTTTGTGTAAGAAAAACTGCTTTCTGGGACCAGGTTTCTTTCCCCCACAATTCAAATTGACCATGACCAATGCACCTGATAGTAAAGCAGAGACACAACATACATGAAGCCACGGGAACCTATGACAATCACATTTTGGGTTTTGGACCCTTCTCCCTCAGGCACATACCTAATTTAAGAACAAAATCAAGACACAACACCCCTGGCCTTGGTGCCCAATATGTAAGACAGTGTTGCAGCCTCCTCTACTGGCTGCTGTCACACATGCTGACAACTTGTCTAGATTGCCAGCTGTGTTCTTAGCATGCAAGGTCTGTAGGCCAGGCTTCTGTTGTGAGTCATAGGTTTACTAAAAAACTGCTCTTGGTTTTAGAAAGAAATGTGTTGAAAAAATAAATGAGTGGGTGGTGCTGATGGCTTTTCAGATGTCAGCCTGGTGTTCTTGTTGCTGTCTTGATTGTTGTGCAAAACATCACTGTGTTTCTTGATGGTTGCTGGGGTGCAAAAATACAGTATTATAGCAATATACTGATTAACAGAATCACAAACTGTATCGAGTTGGAAGGAACTTTCCAAGGTCACTGCAGTGAGCAGAGAAATCTTCCATTGGATCCAGTTGCTCAAAAGCCTCATCAAGCCTGGCCTTGAATGTCTCTAGGGCTGGGGCCTCCACCACCTCTCCAGGCGACTTGTTTATACAGTTTAAGACAAAGGCCCATGTTTAAGCTGGAATTACTAGGGCTGCTGTATTTTCATAGAACTTTTGTGCCTTGCCTAGCTAGACTTTCATCTCTTTTAACTGTAGCTCTAGTGCTTGATATTGAGGTCTCTGTGTGACAGCCTGTGCTGCCTTGGAGAGAATCCACTGAGCCATTCCTTCTGGTCAAACCCTTGTAAGTCTTTCAAAATGATCCCTTACAGTACACTAACATCCAACACTGTCCATCTCTACAGCTGCCACCTACTCCAATGGTGATAACAGTGTCTGGCACTAAACAGATGAAGAAATAATACTGTATTTCCTTCCAGTGGCACTACAGAAAATCCCTTTTTGTGGTTCCTGGGCAGACAGGCAAACACAAAGGTCTTCCCTACCCTTCTGAGTTTGTCTGGAAAAGCAGGACAACAGCAGAAGTGCGAGAGGAAGCAGGGAGCGAAACTCTGCCTATAACTCTGGTTATAGGCAGGCAGTTTTAGTTTGAGGCAGTTGTTTCTGTGGTGATAAGCCAGCATCGAGCTACCTCATGGCACTGAAAGCCCTGCTGCTGACTCGGTGTCCTGGTAAAGGCCATGGCTGTGACACGACTTACAGCAAAACCTCCGGCCGCCCTGTCTTGCCCGACTTCACGCACTAAGCGTCTGTTCCAGGCTCCGCAACCCGCCCTGCCTGGCCCTTGGCTGGCGCTGTGGGTTCCCTGTGGATGATGAAGCGCTCTTTGTGGTGCTTCTGTACCACACTGGGCCGGGAGCGAGACGTGGGCAGTCAATGGCTAATAATGGGGGGAAGACGCGCACCGGAGCGGCGCAGCGCTGGCTCACGGCGGGCAGGTTTGTTCAATGGGAAAGCGGTTGTCCGGGAGGCTGCCTGGGAATCCCGGCTGGCGACAGCGTTCTGTCCGTGCCTCACAAACCCCTTTTCCCGAGGCGCCTCTCCTTGCAGGCCGTACCGGCGCTTCCCTCGGCGGCTCGGAGGGTTCTGCCAGGTAGATCCCTGTAGGAGCCGGGCTCTGCAGGTGGAGTACCTGCTCCCTGCCGTCACACTTCGACCCTGACTAAAGCGCCGCCCGNTCAATGCAATATCATATACAAGCAAAAGTTGTTTGGGAACTGACTTTTTCAGAAGATAAGCACGTTGGCACATTCCGAACAAGCAATGATCTTTCTAAGCAGTCCGGGCCGGGTTTGGAGGCCGCTGCGGCGGCTGGCTACCGCGGAGCGGGCGGGCTTCATGGCGGGGCGGGCGGTGCCATGGCGAGGGCAGCCCTGAGGGAGCAACGACGGCAGCGCGGCCCCGTGCGTGCTGTGGGGCGGCGGGCGGACCNNGAAGAGCCCCCCGGCAGCTCGCTGTTGCCGCTGAGCGGGAACGGCAGCGCGGGCGGCGGCTCTGGGGAGCTGCGGGAGGGAACCCATGCCGCTACCCTAGCGGCCTGCGCCTCTCTGCTGGCCCTCGTCTTCTGCCTGGGCTCCTACGGCAATCTCATCGTCCTCCTGTCCTTCTTTGACCCGGCCCTGAGGAAATTCAGGACCAACTTCGACTTCATGATCCTCAATCTTTCCTTCTGCGACCTCTTCATCTGCGGTGTTGCTGCCCCCATGTTTGCCTTCGTCCTCTTCTTCGACTCGGCTCGAGGCATCCCAGGCGCCTTCTGCTTCACCTTCCACCTCACCAGCTCCGGCTTCATCATCATGTCGCTCAAGACCGTGGCAGTCATTGCCCTGCACCGGCTGCGCATGGTGCTTGGGAAGCAGCCGCACCGCGCTGCCTCCTTCCCCTGCACTCTTCTCCTCACCTTGCTCCTCTGGGCCACCAGCTTCACCCTGGCCACACTGGCCACTCTGAAAACCCATGGCTCCCGCCTCTGTCTACCTATGTCCAGTTTCACCAGTGGTGAAGGGAAGGTCATCCTCTACCTCTACGTCACTGACTTCATCTGCTGTGTGACTGTAGTGTCCATCTCCTATGTCATGATAGCTCAAGCCCTGAGGAGGAATGCACAGGTGAGGAAGTACCCACCTGTGGTGGCTGTGGACACCTCCAGACCACAGCCCTTTGTGGGGCCCACAGCTGCTGGAGCTGGCACTCAGAGCACTGTGCCTGCCCTGTACAGGAACCAGAGCTACAGCAAGCCACAGCACATCCAGGTGCATGGCTACAACAAGCCCCTCAGCCAGTTGCCAGCCACCACTCCCGGTCGGCTCCAGCTGGCACCAGCGGTCAACCTGTCCACAGCCAAAGACTCTAGGGCGGTAGTGACATGTGTTGTCATCGTACTCTCCGTCTTGGTTTGCTGCCTGCCCCTAAGCATCTCTTTGGTGCAGGACATGCTGTCCAGCAGTGGTGGCTTTGTTCTCTACCAGTTTGAACTGTGTGGATTTACCCTGATTTTTTTCAAGTCTGGATTAAACCCTTTTATATATTCCCGTAACAGTGCTGGACTTCGTAGACGAGTCCTGTGGTGCCTGCAGTATGTAACCCTTGTTTTCTTCTGCTGCAAGCAGAAGACGAGGCTTCGGGCCATGGGCAAAGGCAGCCTGGAGGTCAACAGGAACAAGTCATCCCACCACGAGACCAATTCAGCATACATGTTGTCTCCAAAACCTCAGAAAAAGTTTGTGGACCAAGCCTGTGGTCCTAGTCACTCCAAGGAAAGCATGCTGAGTCCCAAGGCTTCTGTGGGGCGTCAACACTATGCACAGAGCAGCTCAACTCCCTTGAACACCCGAATTGAGCCCTATTACAGTATCTATAACAGCAGTCCTTCCCAGGAAGTCAGCACCCCAAATAGCTTACAGCCTGTGAACTCAACTTTTGGATTTGCCAAATCCTACATTGCCATGCACTATCACACCACCAATGACTTGGTGAGGGACTATGACAGTGCTTCGACTAAGCAGATACCAGTGCCCTCAGTTTAACCTTAGCAAAGAGTTCTGATCTAGGTGATCCAATGGGTCTCTCTCTTTGTTCTTGTCTAATGATTATTCTGAACTCAGTGATGCTGTTCTGCTGCCAATTAAGAAAAATGCCACTAATACCAAGCTATTTGCACTTGAGGTGAATACCAGGATACTACTTCCATGAAACTTTCTTGAATTTCTGCATCAAGTCAGGAAGCTTTGTATTTGGAATTGTTACATCAGGGTGGTTTTGTTACTAAGTTTTACTGCTGGTAAAAACAAAATTAGTGTGTTAACTATACAATCAATTACATAACAAGGCAGAATATCACAGGGAATAATCTCAGACTATGCCCAAAGTATTACCTGTTAAGTTGCATATTTGCCATATTTTCAGGAAGGAAGAATTGGGAGGATGCTTGGTAATATGATACTGGAAATAACACCATTGAAGAAGGTTGAAAGAGATAGTGACATTTTGTTGTAGCAAATGTCAGTGATAACAAAGGTCCTTCCTATGTGCAGGGTGAAATCCTTATTTGTTTGAGGTAAATGGCAGAATTTCCATGAACTTCAACTGAAGTTTAGGATTTCTGTCTCAGTTTTCTAAAGCAGAACAAAGCATTTCAGAAACAGCACTGTATTACCACTGGGCATTCTTTATTCCAGTAAACGTCTGAAGTAAATGTATTAATTTACACTGGACATTACTTTTAAGGACTGGTGGTGTTAGGATGAATATTACAGCATTATAGTACTGACACACAAGCAGTAATGCCAGCACGTAGTAGTTTTGCTGGTTGCCTTTTTGTCTATGGCTTTGTATTAAAGAGGGAAATGGGTGGATTCAGTGGTGATATCCCTGGCAGGTGGAATGGACAGCTATTAACATTTTTAGAAACAGAGTGACCACATAACAAAATATCTCAAACATTTCAAGGTTTTCTTAAGAAGACTAGCATCTGTTTAATGTAGAAGTTAATACTCTGTCTACTTATAAACTTTAGCTGTTGGTCTACACACTACGCAGATTAATAGAAATTAAATAGTTTTATTATAAATCTGGCCATTTGTATTGTGTCACATGTTATGGGAACTCCTTATGAAAAGGAATGATTCAGAGTCATTTAAATTCCTGCGATTATTGCTTTTGGTGGTCAGATCTTTCCAAAACAAGCAGTCACCTTTCAGCTTCTATGGAATTCATCAGAGCCTTAGTATCTCTGAAACCATTGTGCCACAGGCTTTAGGTGCCTCATTATAGGAAGATGCCACATCGTTAGCAAAATTACTGTGATGAAAAAGTGTTTTGTGGTTTTATAAAAAAAAAAATTTCACATTATTGCTGTGTTCAAATTGTTGTTTTGGGCTGCTTATTAACTAAACTGTTTTCCTGAAAGACTCTTACATGATGAATACTGTTCTTTGTTTAGCACTCTGAATTTTAATTAATTTTGAATAATTCAAGACAGCTTTCTTGCAATAAAATGGATGTGAACAACTTTCTAATACAAGTGTTAAATTGAAGTTATTTCCATAAGTCTTTTCTCTCTGCCTAGATGTTTTTGTCTATAACTGAGTAACATGGCTCTTTCTAAAGTAATTACAAAAGATAACTAAAAGATCTGCCTAGCTTGGTTTTTCTTCTCCATTTCTCTTAGCTCAGAGGGGGAAACATGTGGAATCTTGTTATTTTGTCTCAAACTGTATGTTTTTAGCAGTAGTTACATTGTCAGATGGGAAGGAGTATAGGACAGGACCCTAAAAGTGGTTGCAGGATGGGGTCCTGCTTATTCTTTAAGGGAATGAACTTTACCACATGACAGATTCACAAAATTTTCATTGAGTGTTCCTGTAGGAGTGAATCAGGGGATACACCTTCAGGATAGAAGGAAGTTTAATTGCCTTTGTGTGAGGTATTATTAAGACAAAATACAGCATTTCTGTTAGCTCCTGGTGCCACCTGTATTCATAATACAACCAATGTGTTAATATGTATAAAGTGTCAGATTGTAAAGTGCAGCACTGTTTAATCTGCAACAGGAACAAAATGGGATTTGTCAGTTGTACTGTTGTGGGGGAGCTTTATGGATGAAGCAAACAGAGATTATATTTAGCAAATATGTAGGTACAATTTCTTTGAAGAGTATCATAACATGTGACCAAATAATTACTTGTTTTAGATCCTTTTGCAGCATAACTTTTCTTCTTTCTTTTAGTCCCCTCATTGTATCAGAAGCCTCCTCTGAGCAAAGAACCAATAAGTCATGACTGTGAAGGTAAAAAAGCAGCAACCTCATTGACAAGGAAAGCTACAGAGTGCTGGACAAAGGAGGTGGAAAACTTGTGCAAAGAGAGAAGATGGGTAAGAAAGTAACCAGTAAAAGCATGTGAATACAAAACAATTCAGAAAAAGAGTGTCTGTACCTAGTGCAGTCCACAACACAGGATGAAGAAAGCATTTAATGAATATGAAATATGGCCAATCCAAGACCTATGTAACATGCTCTGCTTTTTCTTACTTTCTGGACATATGCTGGAGACCTCATTGCTGCAGAGCTGTTTATTAAAAACTGTGAAGGTTCAATGGGTTCTTCATGTGGGTAATACCAATATCAGGACTCTGACAGTTAATGACAACATATTTTGAAATACTTAAAATTTTGTACTCCAGGAATTAAAGCTGTCTTTGCTTTCTGGGGTCAGGCTGAGCCCATTGTGGTGGAACATGTCATCCAGTTTGTGTTTTCAGTGTTCTTTTCAGCTGCATTTGCAGTTGCTGGTGTTGGCCAGGGTCACCATGTTTGTCCCATGGTCTGTGTCTGCTTTATTACCAAAAATCTACACTTGTGGTGTTAGTTGTACTTCTGCCAGGGGTAACTTATGAAATAAGACGTGGCCTCAAAGAAAGCATAAAGAAGCTTATTAGAAAAACAACTGATTAATTGCATGGCTCTCACAAAAAAGTTCACAAGTTTTTTCAAATCATAGATCTTGCTTTACAGTGATAGAGTTTACTTGTAGCTGTTGGCCTGCAGTATGACATTTGATAGTGAATGTTCAGCAGTTGGGCACCACCTCAGAACTTTAGAGATTAGAGAGATTTAAATACACTGGTATACTTTTTTTTTAAAGTTTCAGAAGTTAGTCTGCCTTAGAAGTAAAGCTTCAATAAGCTGGAGAGGGCAAGAATAATAATCAGACAGAGGCCAATCAAGAAGGATCAGTGCCTAATAATTTTGTGGTATCTTGTGGTATGTTATGGTGTATAGGGTTGAGATACATAATATCACTTGTTAGGAAAGTTGTGAAAGCTACCCCCATGTGACCTTTTGTACCTCTCCACTACTAGCACTGGAAATAAAAAGTAAAGGGGCTTCTGAACTGCAAAGGTTGATATTCCCTTCTCTTCACCTTCTTCCACAAGGTAGCAAAGCAGGGCAGCAGTGGGACTTGTTCATGATGGAAACAAAGGTAAGTAGTGCAATATCTTAAAATAACAGAATAGTCTTGCAAGGATTAAGGTGCATGGATGTTCTCTGGATTTGCCTTTCATCTGTTTTGAATGTTTTTTAAAAACATTTAAAGTATTTAAGAGGCTCATATTTTCACTAATGCTACAGACAGATGGAGGGTTAAACAGTCCTGCTACAGATTTTTGGGAAACAATTCTGCTCATGCCACACATAAGAGGTCCCAGCTCTTTCTTTCTTTCACTAGTTAGCTGACAGTTGATTGAAAAACAGGAAAATAATTATTTTCATGACAATCAGTGCAAGACTCCTCATGCTGGCTGAGGAAAGGGGGGTTTGAACAGAGAACTAAAAGACCTTTCTGTAAATGGTGATGGTAGAGGAGGGTAAGTCCTACTCTTCCTTTCAAACGGCACCAATGGAAAACTGGAGTCAGCACTGTGGAACAAAGCGCTTCTGGGATTTGTGAGTACTGGTTCTGTCCTGTGATGCATGTGATGGGTATTTCTTTGATTTTTAATAGATCTTTGGTTATTGCCCAATTTCATGCACCATACTTTATGGATCTATGAGATACATTATCCATAAGCTTAATCAGTCCGGGCAAATTGAGCTTGAAGTATCATTTACTGTGTGCTAATAGATGCTGACAGCAGGTCATTGTCAATCCCTATTTAAAATTAGTATTAGAAAAATACTTTTGTTCATGACAAAAGGGCTGTCCCTGAACCTTGGTACCTTGGTTCCAGGAGTCAAACATCCTGCATGCTGCAATGGGGGGGCTTTTCCTTTTCAGTAGGAAGCAGCACAGATAGGGTAAAGACCATGTACTGCTCCAGATGGATCTTTTCCAAATATGTTGCAGAAGAGTTGTATTTGCTGACATGTACATATGCTTATTTCCCTTCTGGCATTAGATGAGGTAGTATTAATCTTATTTTGTCAGAGCAGAGCTAATTCCTTTTCAGAGCGTGTTTCAAACATGCTGCCCCATATGTTGTGCATAGATGTTCTGTGTTCCTGGGTCTCTGGTCTTCTGCTCATCTTAAGAGGAAGTCCAGATTGTGCTACACTAAATGGTTTATTCTCACCTGGTATTTATTTTATGCCATACTCTGTTGATTTTCCCTGAATGCAAAAACTAGATCAACTGATTTTTTTAAATTATTTTTCAAATACAAGACATAAAATGAAGTGGTACTAGGTGATGAAAAGGCCTCTGCAGAGGTAGCATCAAATTAATTCAAGATGCTTTGGGCTGATGGTGTCAAGTGAAACTTTTCTAAGTCTCAGTAATACAGACATTTCTTGCATAATCCCCAGACATTTATGATAGCAGCATTTACATAAAATTCATGTGAATTATTTAACAGCAGTGACCCACACACTCAGACAGCCCTTTTCTGATTGTCTGGTTGTACATGTTAATCTTAATTATGAATTTTAAAGCCTGATCTCTTCTACCAGTTACTTAAACAAAATTACATAGCAGTGTGGATTTGTAATTACATCTCTTCATTGGCCACGTTAAGATGATCTTTTAAGCTTTTCTCCCTAAATCACAGAAAGAAGGTGTTACCTAGGTATTTTCAGGGTTTGTGTTTTTCTTATGTGTACACCATGTGTGTTCACATCTTAAGCTATACTAGAGTTGAGAAGCTGAACTAGAACCTTACCTTTGAAATATGTCACTTTTCACAGCAATAATCTCAAAAAGATAATTAGGGTGTGCAACATGACTTGGGCTGCTCTTCCTTTCAGGTGATATTTGTAGCATTTAAAGGAATGCAGAGAAGAGCTGAAGAAAATCAAGCACCCAGGAAGAAAAGGCTGTTTTATCACTGATAAAAGAATCCATTCTCCAGAGAGCTAAGACCTAAACAGACAGAGTAACATGGGCACTACAGACCTGTTAGTAATCTCTCTGGGACTGATCCAAGAAATCCCATTGCAACACAGCAGCCTTTGCAGAAAGTAAACACAGTAACACCTTTATTTCACCACAGACTTTCCAGGCACAATCTACGCACTTTCATTCCATCTCGTACATCTCCTGAGCAGATCCATTCTCTGCTCTTACAAGTGGTTCATTGGTTGTTTTTAAGACAGCTGCTAGCTGATGCCAGAACATTTTTTGTTTGTGCTCCTCTGGGCTCCACTTCAAGTAGGTTTTTCTTTTCAGCAGTTTTCTGAGTTTGCTGAACTTCTGTGGCACACTGTTGGGTGGGAGGTCTTCCAGCACAATCATGATGAGGGAATCCTGATTTTCATTCAGGACCCGGTGTTCAGCAAAATAGAGTTCATACTGACACCAGCAGCTGTTCACAAAATTGGGAGAAAGAACAAAAATGACTTTGTGGCTGTTCTCTATGCAGTAAAAAATGTTACCAAGTACTGGATGCCCTGGTTTGAAATCCCTCTCATGGTAACATATCTTGAATCCATCAGTTTCCAACTTATCTAGCAGATTCTCTTTTGTCCACTTTGCATCTTGTTCACTGTATGAAACAAAGGCATCAAAAGGCTTGTTTTCTGGCCTCTTCTCATATTGCTTCCTCTTCGCCATACACCAGTACCAACCCATTCTCACATACCACACCCCGTCAAACCGCCAGCATAAGCCTGTTAATACCAAGACAACCAGTATGGCAACACAGGCTGTAATGGCCATCTGGATGCCTAGGGAACACTTCAGAAGTGTGAGGTTACTGTTGCTTACCAATGAGCCCCTTCTGTCTGGTGGAAAGCTGCACCTCAGATCTCCTCTGCCATTTATCTGCAGACTGGGGCGGTGGATATAGACATTCACAAACCAGTACAAGTCACAGTTACAAAAGAAGTGTTTACCTTGAACAGTCAAAACTCTCAAACTCATTAATTGGCCAAAAGTGTCCTCCACTATGGTAGTAATGGCATTGTCACTAATGTCTAACTCAATCAGAGAAGTTGGAAGAGCACCACGCTGTAGAAAGGAGATCTTGTTCCCTGATAAATTAAAATATTTCAGCATGGGAAGAGATTTCCCAAAGTAATCCGGGAGTTCTGAAATCAGGTTGTGACTACTGTCCAGATTGGCGAGAGCAGAAAGGCGGCTGCTGGGTTCTAGTCTGGTGATCAGGTTTCCAGAAACATTAAGATACTCAAGCTTCTTCAGGGTGTCAGTTAGTGACAGCATGTTCAACTTATTTTTACTGATGTCACATTTTGTTAAAGTCAGTGGGAAATACTCAGGATGGATATCTGTAATTTTATTATTTTGAATACTGAATATTGTTAAGTTGAAGAGAGATTTAAAACGGGGGGGTATAAATTTAATATCACTGTTGCTTATGTCAAGATGCTGCAGAGAGACAGGCAAGACAGGAAGTACAGAAATCCGATTACTGCTGAGATCCAAAAATAGCAATTCTTTCATTGTGTCAGCAAACCACTCTGGCAGTTCTACAATGGAGCAGTTGGACATTTTCAGATGTTTGACTCTCTTGGGAAGGCTTTCAATGGGTGTTCCAGCCTGGTTGCTGACAAATGAAATAGCACTAATATGTACAGATCCAGGGGGATATTTTGGAACCTCATTGGTGATTTCTGGACGTGCAGTATATATGAAGTGATTTCCTTGAACATCCATGTATTCCAAGTTAATCATTTTTTTAGCAAAATTTTGGGGTATTTGACTTATGTTGGTGAAGGACAAGTCAATTACCTTGATGGTTGAAGGGAGACACAGTGTGTCCAAGCTGTTTATGGGATTGTTGCTAATATTTAGAAACCAAAGTTTGCTTAATGGAAAGTTACAAATCTTTTCAACATCTAGAATGTTGATTGTTAACTTGTTGTAACTGGCATCAATGGACTCCACATTTTTCATTGGCAAAAACAGTACAAACAGTGACAGAAGATCCATTTCCAGGTCACTGTGACTGATGTCAATCTCCAAAATACTGTCCATCTGAGCTTGGCAGAGATCTGGATCCAGTTTTAGCATCAGCTCATCCTCAGAGAGTTTGCTGTGTGACAGATCAAGTATCCCATTTATTGGTGCTGCGCAGAAGTTAGGCCTTAATGTGGCTTTTGGAAAGACCGTTATGTTTTTCTCTGCTCTTCGAAGAAGATTCTCCACACTTCGTCCAAGTCTCAAATAAACATTTTGCAAGACAGAGGGACCTCCTGAATGTGGCAGCTCCTTGGTGGATGGAAAAGGCTCCAGAGCAGTTTCTAAGGATTTGTCAAAATAGTTATAAAGCTGCAGAGACTTCAGATGGGATGGAAGACCTGAAACAGGCAGTTTATTATCATTAAATGATAAATTCAGAGAAACAAGACTGGGCAGGCTCTCAAATGCACCAGGTTCGATGTCTTTAATCTGATTGTAGGAAAGGTCTAAAACTTCCAGCGCCTCAAAACCTTCCAGGTCTATCTTGGTTATTTTTTTAATTGCATTATGTGAGAAGTTGAGAGCTCTTGCCATTTTTGGAGCCCGGGCTTCTGATACAGAAGAAAGATTTAAATATGAGTAGTTATAAAATGGAAGGACATGGGCTGCAGGTGTTCTCAGAATTACAAATCCATTTGCTCTACTGATTAAGAAAGAAATTAAGTAGAAATGTAAGCTTCCAATAAGGATCTTCATCCTGGTGAAAAGAAATGTAAAATCATAGAATTGTAGAGTTTGAAGGGGCCTTCAAAGGTCATCTAAGTTCCACTCTCCTGCAGCAGGCAGGGACATCCTGCACTAAATCAGGTCCCTCAAAGCCTCATCAGGGCTGGCCTTGAATGGCTCCAGGAATGGGCATCCTGTTCCAGTGCCTCACCACCCTCATGGTGAATGACTTCTTCCTGATGTCTAATCTAAACCTTCCCTGCTCTAATTTAAAACCATTGTCCCTTGTTGTATCACAACATGCTTGGACAAACAGTCCCTTCCCAGCTTTCTTGTAGGCCCCACTTCAGGTGCTTAATTATAATCCGTCATTATAATATGCTGTTAGTGAATATCCTTAAAAAAATAACCTTGCTTACTTGCAAGTACAGAAATTGTTTGATTAATTGTATCTATGAACTCCTTTTTATCTACATTAAAAAGTCTTGTTTCATTATTATTCTCAAAAGGCAATCATAAAAGATGGTGTCAGAGAACAATTTGAGGGAGAACACTACAGTTGCAGATCATTGTAGATGAAGTCTGAGTGGTTATTTTTTTTCTCTAATTCCTTTCCTTCCCCCCACCAGGTCACAGACAGCCTTTGCAATAGCATCTCTCCATTGCATAATCTGNATAAGTCTTGTTTCATTATTATTCTCAAAAGGCAATCATAAAAGATGGTGTCAGAGAACAATTTGAGGGAGAACACTACAGTTGCAGATCATTGTAGATGAAGTCTGAGTGGTTATTTTTTTTCTCTAATTCCTTTCCTTCCCCCCACCAGGTCACAGACAGCCTTTGCAATAGCATCTCTCCATTGCATAATCTGAAATGCACTTTTCACAAATGCTGTCAGGGGCTTGGATTTTACATCTTCTGCCCTGGCAGCCAACAGCCAGGTAAGCTTGACCTGCTCAGCCACTTCAGGAGTATATTTAAGAGTAACATGTCAAGGAACTCCATGTAATTCTGTCACCACATATCTTCATGTGATTCCATCCCCCGGGTGGCAAGAATTTAACAGTGACCATTTCTTTAGCCTTCCCTGAGAGAGTAAGGAAGAGTTTACTTTGAAGTAAGGTATCAGAGGCTTGGACCAGGAGAGGTCACTGCGCATCATTCGTCTTCGGAGATTTCCATTGCCTGGTAGCCCAGCTCCTCACCTGTCCTGAGTTTCCTGACACCCATAGCAGACCTTTAGGCGAGCAAGCTGGTGTTACCACTGACGCTTTTGTTGCCCAGTAGACATCATCAAGTTTAACTTAAGATGAGGGACTCCAAGGACTTTCCAGCTCTATCCCCCCCACCTTCTACTGCCAGCAGGACCGCCCCTACCAGCCCACACAGGAACAACCTCCTGCGGCTACAACGTAGAGGTAAGCAAATACTTCCACTATCCTCCTCCAGTCCCTCTTACCTCTCTCCTCGCGGCTTCTCCGCTGCCGCTACTGTCGCCACTGCTGCTGTCCGCCGCCGCAGCCTTTTGTAGTCATGGGAGCGGGGCAGGACGGGATGTGATGGGACGGGACGAGCCAGGACCCGCCCGGCCCCGCCAGGACCAGCCACGGCAGTTTCTCTCCTCTTCCCCAGGCCTCCCCAGCGGGATTGTGCCGGAGGTGCTTCTCCTCAGCACCTGCTGGCTTTGCTCCTGCCTAAGCATCACAAGGGAGGTCTGGAAGCCACAAGCCAGGGTTGTAAAGCTTATTTACTCCCATGATGTGACGTGTTGTGGGGGGTGTTTCCTAAGATCGGGAGGTTTTTGTATTGGGCCCCATTATGTGAGAATATGAGGTCTTCTATGCCATACGCGCTCCTGCAAAGTGAGCAATTAACTGCACTTCAACCAGGGGAGACAGTAACAAGGTATTTCCTCAGTGTTTCTTGATGTTTGTACCAACAGAAGGGGAAGCAACAGATATTGCACAATGTGTCATCTCCTTTTTCTGCTATTGATAGGGTTTTCCCATTCTTTTGTAACTGAGTGCCAGTGATTGGAAACTCCTGCAGCAGGCTGGAGGCTCCCCTGTCTAGTTCTGAGGGGCAGGAAAACCCCAAGGTTGTTTGTGCTCCTTTTCTGCTTTGACCAGGCATTTTCCTGTCCAGGCAGGTTCTGGGAATTGCCCTGAAGTCACCTATTCTTTGGACAGACCCTGACTTGCTTTAGTAGAAAGGACAGGAAATTAAGAGCTTTTGGATGTGCTTGCTCCTGCTTTCAGCTTGGAGTGACATGTGTCCATCCCTATCCGCCCCCCAAAGACAGACCTTTTTCTCTGAGGAGCCTTTTTTTTGTCTACCTCTGTGCTGTTCTTGAAACTCAGTCTGTAGCTTGTTCAGAGCAGCTGTATTCTAGCACGGGCCCTATCAAACATCATCTCTCTGGCTGGTTTTGAGGGTGATTGAAAGCGACAAAGAATATTTTTTCATATATGAGTGGTTAATCTACAGATGGGCTGTGCTGGTGTGATCCTAAATGCTGGGTCCAGCACTCATTCTTTCTGGTCATTTATTGTCTCTCGTCTTTTTGTTTCTCTTTTGAAGGATACCTCTTATTTTGGGGATTGTGGAAGAAGAGAGCAGGCAAAGTACACACACCATGAGCCTGAGAGCCAGAACCAAGGTAGAGCTGTGGTTCCCCACAACTCTACAAAGAGATTTCATTCCTAGAGCAAATCTTCATCCATTTGTTTGATGTCTCTGTGCAGGAGAAAGGGGGTCCTGTGCTGGAAGTGTAATTTAAGGAAGCAGTGCTGAACCTGCGCAAGACCCACTCAAATCCAGAGACAATGAGCCTTCAAGATACACCAGGCCTCAAACACACTTCTCTTATTAAGGTGGACTTAGACTTGGGGGCTAGGGGGAACCTGTAAATCAGATCAGCTTTGCAGATTTCTCAAATATTCTCTCTTCTTCTTGATAGGTCTTGCAGCTAATGAATAATTTGTGAGTTTAAATGACAGTTGTAAATGACCTCTAGAATGAATCCCTGTTGTCGGAAGTCTGACATATTTGAGGGGTGTCTTTGAATGGAAATGTAAATGAAGACATGACAATAATGACAGACCTTTTATCTTCTATAAAAAAATTCGGATTTAATTTTCTGCTATTCAGTCAGTGGGTCTTGGCAAGGATTCAGTGCTGCTCTTCTTACAATGGTTTGGGGTGTGTATTAGGAGCCCAGAGATAAGCTTTAAGTGCTCCTGTGCAAGGCAGAATGTAAGCTGGGGGAATTCTTACCTACATGTAACTGATGTTCTTTCTGTGCAGAGAAATCCCTTGCTTTGGGACCCAAACCCGTTAATTCTTTGAAATCATCTCACAGGAATAAATACCTAAGTGCCTTGCTTCACTTTTCCCAAATCAACTTTCCTTTAGTGTAATTTCCCCCTGACTAACTGCAGATGATAATCAGTACCATTGCTGCACACCTGCTGTCTGCCATTCACATTGTTTACATGTGCTTCTTGAATGAGCATGGAAACACCTCTACCTCTCTCAGGCAGAGAAGCAAACCCATATAGTATCCTGGGCATAATTCTAAGCAGCACAGAAGCTGTCAGCTCTCTAGTTCTGCTCTTTGCTTCCTGCATACCACAGGAGCCTTGGCTTTCTCTGGTTTTGGCATGACAGGGTCCTGCATGCCAGGTCTTGTCTAGATGGAAGCTTCAAGTTACTCTCAGTTGCACATTTTAGATTCAAATGTGGTAGAACATAAAATCATGTGCCGTTTAATTATTTTTAACAGTATCCACTCATGATCTATCATACCCTATGGGGTGGGGGTTTTTTTTGGTGCGTTTTTCCCACTCCCAACCAACCCACCTTGGTGGTTGTCTCCCAGATCAGACATCAATCAGGAAGAGATGGGAGAGGGGGGAAGAAAAAGCGTGTTCTTTTCTTCTGTGGATTTGGTTGCTTGCCTATAGATTGGACACAGGGCAGGAAGAGCTCTGATGATGTTTCTTCCTGTGCAAGGGGAAGTAGCAGCTGAGGAGTATGGAGAACTGGGTACAGATTTCATGGGTTGGGCAACACTGGACATAAGTGGTGCCCTGGGGTGCTGCTGCTTAGTCAAATTGCTTGTGCTTCCCCATCCTGTTGGGAACTTCCCTCCTCTGTGCAAAATTCTGCAATATAGCTATTCTTACATTTTTCCTCTGATCTAATTGCCCATTGTAAAGACACTTTGGAGAAGTGAAAGATAAACTCATTTGTGCTGTTTCCTGACACATTGACTTGGGATGCACCTTTGCCGCTGTGGCTTGTTGCTTGTGTCTGGCCAAAGGCAAACTTCAGTCCATATGAGTCTCAGCTTCACATCAGACATTTAATGAGGAGATGAGTCCAGGTGACTTTTGAGGCAAGATCTTTGAGGAGACCAAGTTAAAGATCGGAAATCAGGAGAATACAGCTTTTAATGTCTACTTTCCTAAAAGCTACTGGATAAACAGACTTTTGATTATTTATCTAATGCCCCCCAAGAAGCTAGAGGAGGCAAATGTGAGGGGGAAAATCTAAATCTAAGTCACTCTTCCTCCTTTAGCAGTTTCTTCTGACACACTGCCAAGACCTTAGAAACAGGGATAGAGTCAGGAGCAATGACTTTGAATTTGCATGCTGTATCATCCTGCTGCTGCTGTTCTACCATGTGAGACAGTAAAATAAACTCTTTAGATTGCAACAGCCTAGCAGTTTAACAGGGTATTTTGGGTAGCATTCAGCTAGTCATATGCCAAATAATCTCTGTCAAATTTCCGTGATGAAATCCCTATACTTTGCACAAGGGCCTGAGGAAAAAGGAAGTGTACTGAGTTTATGTACGTGTGAAAGACACTAAATGTTGCTACAGACTGAAACACTGCCTGTTTTTTGCCTCTCTCAGCTGAACCGAGGTATGGTGGGACTTGGTTAAAAGAGAGCATTCAGTGAGCTGCCAACTTCCTCTTTCTGAACTTTCCCTGTTTGCTCAGCCCAGGGCAGACTGAAGGACCCAGGATATCCATCCGGTCTGTGATTTGGAGTAACACAGCCACAAAACAAGCAGAAGCACATCTGGCACAAGCACCACCATGACTTTCTGCTAGCCCTGCAGTTTTCTCCTAAGGGAAAGAAATCCTTGAGGCCAGGGAGGGTGTTAGTTACAAACCAGTGACTTGCAAACCTTTTTTCTTACATATTATAAAGCTACTATTTTTAGAAGTATAACAGAAATCTGCTTGAGATACTGCTGTCAAGTAATATTTCAGTTATCTTACAGGAATGTCTATTGCCAGCAGACTAAAACATTGAAAGCCTTCCCTATGAGGTAGGCATGCCACCAGAAAATAAAGCTCCAGCCTGGTACCAGCCGTTATAATACAACACACATGGCTGGGTACATGTCTAGAAGTCCAGCTAGTATTTTTACCACAAAAATGCTGATGGCAGATCACTAGTATCACCTCTTAGCATCCTTAGAAGCAAAACAGCAAACCTGATTGATGTCAGTAAGAATGCTCAACAAAATAAATATATTAAAATTAACCCTATGGTATTAATATTAAAAATTCCACCCAAAAGCAGTCCTGGAAAGCAGGTGAAGAAAGATAAAGAGGAAGGAGGACTGTGATATTAATATAGTTCCAGGCAACCCAACTGAGGTAATGTTTGTGTTTGGGCAAAGTGAGTTACAGCAGCAGAACATCCATCACAGCATAATTAGTGTGGCAGTGACTGCTGAAGGCTCCTGAGTAAGAAGCACTAGTTCATTTTTTCATTCTGTTGGCAGCTAAACTCCTCATTTAAAGCTGGTAAGAGTTAATTTTTTAAGTTGGTAATTCATACCTTAACGATGATGACGTCGACCGCAGGACGTGTCATACACAAGTCAAACAGAAGTGCAAGACAAGATTTTAATCATTAAAAGTTTATCAATAATCTCTTATATACAGTAAGTGGTTCATGAGTCCCTCATCTTAGTGAGTTCCTTCCGCTGGTGAGTTTGGGTGGCTGAAAGCTTCTCTTGGCTTATGGTGGCTCACAGAGGGCATGTTCATGTGGCAAATGCCAGCAGGGTTGTTGGCAGCTATGGCTTGCTTCACGGACTTTAGCTGGGCACTGGAATGAGCCCATACTCATCTGCTGTATCCAGAATTTTACAGATGACCGGAGATTCCACCTTGAGGATATCAAAAGATTAAAGGCCATGAAATCATCAATAAACTTCTACATGAGATTTGCAGCAGAGAGGGCAAGATTAATGACAACAGATTGCAAGAGACACAGTACTCCAGTATTGCTCTGTAGTTTACTAAGTGTTTTTTACTTTTGGGTATGACCTCTGTAGCTTATTAACAATGGAAGTACTGTAATTAACAATGACACTCCTTTCTCTAAGCAAATGCCATTGCACAAAAAGCAGAGTTTGGTTGGCAGATACATTTGTTTATGGTCCAAAGTACCCTATGGGAATCTCTTGGGATTCATCACTGGAAAGAAGTAGCTACTTGAAGTATGCACCTGGAGATGTCTTCTACTGGGTGGCACCTGATCTTATGGAATTCAAGTTTCTCTTTACATACCCCAAGGATGTATTGGCAAGAATGAGGCTCTAGCATGTAAATGGTCACAGCGTGAGGGGAATCAGATTCTTTACATCTGAAAATGGAAGAGAAGTCTTGTGGTATTTAGCATGTAATAAGCACAGAACTAAAACACATATTTCCCCAGAATCCACAGCATTTGTATTAAGCAAACAGTCGCTGTTTTCCAAGCTTTATGAAGACAGCAGAGGCTTTCCCCCCTGACACAGGAAGCAGAGACTCATAACATCAACTTACTAAAAAAGTTAACTTACTTCAATTTCACAGTAACCTGCCTTGGCTTCTCTGTTAAGTCGCAGACATCTCCATTTCCATAAAAATGAGACACCATCCTGACACAGAAGATTGGAAAGAAAAAGTTAGGAAATATTGACCTGCATTTTTAGGCAGACAGCTAACTTGTGTAGTACAGTATCTCATCACTCTTCAAAAATTTAACATAGAAACAAACAAGCACCATACTGTATTTCAGTTATTGCAGAAGCAGGTATTTATTCACTATTTGAAGTTTTTTTTTTCTTTGCATCATATGCAGAGTGTTGAATTCCCTTTCCTGATGTTGCACATTGATTAAGGGGAGGAAAGATAAAGACAAACATACTGCTCTTGACAGTTTCCTTAATCTATTCATAAACTGAATGTTTACATGTTGCAGAAGTGGGCCCTAGCATTTATTCTTCCCTATCACAAGTAAGAGACCAATTCAGGAGCAGCTAGCTAGAGCAGTAATCATGGTGACTGCAACCCTACCTAACTGTCTGTGTGCCATCTTCTCTCAGATAGTAGGTTCTAGCTGCGTTCTTCCTGGACCATTCAATGTGTTCCTCCTTGCTCCAGGTACCCACAACCACAGAAGTCTTCCCACTTTCCTTATCCTAAAG
The DNA here is from genome assembly GCA_013400935.1 of Turnix velox. Lineage (NCBI taxonomy): Eukaryota > Metazoa > Chordata > Aves > Charadriiformes > Turnicidae > Turnix > Turnix velox. Next base: position 749,287 of record VZTY01011092.1, read on the forward strand.
GAGGAAAAACTGAAGATTACACCTTGTATTATATGATTAGCAATGAGGATATTTTATAGGCATGTAGGACATAATTTCCAGAGCAAGTCTGCTCTGTCAACATTTTCTTGAATTCAGGGCATACACCTATTTAAACATACCTCGTGATACTGATGAACATATTTGCCGTAGCAGAATTCGTACTTCCACCAACCAACACCCTAGGGACAGGCATAATCAGCATTAAAACAAAACACCCCCAAACGACCCCACCCATTTAAATTCAGACATTAACCCACTGTCTGTTTTAGCTGTAAAACTCCACACTAATAAGATATGTGAATTCAAAGTTCACACTGAGAGAGAATTTCTTACTTGACTAATTGACATAGGCAATGGATGGAATTAATGAGTTTTAGCAAAGACTCTTGCAAGATCCACATAGGACTAAATTCCTTAAACTATTTGTATACTGTTTGTATCTTTTAAAGAAATAATTTCCTCTTTCAAAGATGGAGAAAATTTCAGATGCTTTTTACTGCTGGCTGTTCACTCAATGACTTTTAATAGTTTATCTTTTTCTTTCTAAATACCAAAATTACCACTAAAAAATTCTCATGATCTACTTTCATTTCACTGTCTTCTCAAATGCAATGAATTTTGATATGAAGGTTAAAGACCTAGCCTTTGGTACACATGTTTTCCCAGTATCAGTGCAGGGAAAGGCAATTACTATGTGTGTAAGAATGCAACTAACAGAGTTCAACATATACGTAAACCACTATGTGTAATTAAGGTGTAGCTATTTTATTATGCACGCCTTTATTTCTCACCCCATGGAAACAGTAGGAACCACTAAGAAATTCCTTTATAAGTTGGTCATCAGTCAGTTTGGAGATATGTGTTGTTCCCACAGTTAGTAGCTGATGGCTTCCAACAGCAACAGGCTTATGAATGGAAGAAAATTTCTCTTCTTTAGTTGAATGCATTTCTTCCTGAAATGGAAGTATGTACAAATACAATAATTTAGATTTTATATGTCCCTTGCAAAGGCTTGTAAATTATATGAAGTTACTTAATACTAAATGAAGTAGGCTGTAGAGAGAAGTATGCTTTCACTGTCTTAGGAATAGCTGAAAAAAAAAAAAGAAACCATGAAAAACATTTGTAAACATGTGAAGGCTACAAATCTTTACAATTAGTAGCCTGAACTTACTTGCTTTGTTTTCCTTACAAATAAAGCAAGTTATAGATGACTTTAACAGGTTTAAAGACCATCTGAAAGACTGACATGATCTTAGAAGTGCAAGATAAATTATTCCACAGAACTGAAAACTGTACGTGTAATGACAGGAAAAAAAATTTCTATTTAAAATGAATCAATTCCTACCTCCTTAACCCTTCTAAAAGGCATCTTCATAATTTCTTGCTGTTTCTCCAGCTGTTCCAGATTATGAGGTTTAAGTGGGGATCCTGGCAGAGACTGGCAAAAGATGTCATACACAGGGGAAGCCCTGAACCTGTCCAAACAAGTGAGCAATACATCACTTATTAAGCCTCAAAGACATACTGCTTTAAGTTTCTGGCTGAGCTGAAGTGTGTTTTTTCCTTTGTCCTTGGTCTCAGCCCAAGTTACTCTCTTCTTACAGCTGAGGTAAATACACGTTTTACCCAGCATAGTCTCACTCCTAATGCTGCCAGTCAACTGTCAATCTGAAACCTCTTTGTCAAAAGGGAAAACATGCATATTACAAGGCAGAAAGCACTTTATGTATACCATGAATGTAGCGCCACAAAACTCTCTCAGAAGCTAGGGAACAGCAAAGGTTAAACTTGATAGTGGCAGTTCCTATATAATTAAAAGAATACATTTTTACATTATCTGGTATGAATGGCTTTTCGTATTGCATATATATTCATTAGTCCAGTATCACTCTCTTCATCAGCTATGTCTGCAAAATGCAGCTTACTTCAGGAAAGAAAAAGCAAAGAGACAAAGCAGAGTTACCACAACTTTCTCCTTAGTTTACTCAAATGAAGGCCTCATTAAAACACCAAATAAGCCATAAAATAGTAAAGGAAAGTAAACACCAAAATGAAAACCATTCTGATGAGTGATGAATTTGTTCAGTTTCCATTCTTCATCTCATTTAAAAGGCCCTTTTTAGACAAAGTTTGTTTACAAAACAAACATGCAGATACTGCTTCAGAGGCAAGGTGTCTTTCTGTGATGACCTCTTAGAAGGCACCTCTACTACACAGCAGCAGATGCATAATCATCACAATCTGAAAATGTTTCCCAAACTGCAGCTGCACTCTAGCCCTGTACCAAAGCAGCCTACTTTTATCAGACTTTTTATTTAAACAACATTAAGACTAAGTGTTACACTAGACAAATAATATTTTTCTCCATCTTCCTCCCTGTTCCAAATTCCCACCAACTTAAAAGAAGTCAAATCATACCCAAATATGAATGACAACTAGAACTAATGGAAATGCTTTTGCTAAGTTAACGCAAAGTGCATTACTGGATAAGGTCGTGGGTGTAGAGGGAAAGCACTGGTGGCTGAATTACAGCTCAGTGGTGCTCTTTCAGGAACATGTAAGAGCAAAAGTGACAAAAAGAGGACATAAAATTAGGTTGGTTTGTTGTTACCTTTGCTGATACCAAACAGCTTTTCCAGCTTGCTATCTTCATCTATCTTTATTTACTAAGGCGACAAAAGTGGGAGAATAAGGACCTTGAATGTTTATTTTACGTATTTCCTGATAGTAGTCATGAAGCCTCCCATGCCTTCCCTTTGGAAGGAGGCAGCAGCTTGAGGTTTTACTCTTAGTGAAGGACAGAACAATCTGCCTGTGCACTTGCTGTTTTTATACTGATACAGAGGCTTTAAAGACTTGTAAACAAATACTAGTGCAATAGATAATGGAAACAGATAACATAGTATTACCAAGCCCATCTACATAAGAAAGTTTATAATTGATATTAAGTATTTAATGATGGGATGATTTATTTACTCCAATGGGTGTTTAGTAAAGACACAATTGAGGACTTTGTCCTTTAGAGTTTGTTGCTTGTTTCAGAGCAGTGATTAAATACTCACTTGTCTGATGACTGTGTACATGGGAAATTCAGAACTCCTGTTCATTATTTCCCCCTTTGCTTGTATGTCATGCTCCCTTTGCAATCCTGTTTACACCCCTAGAAAGGTCAAAATGCTGTACAACTGAGACTAAGAGTTTTGCTTAAATGCGTGGTTCAGTTGGCATAGGGGGCAGGGAAGAAATCCTAAACATGATTTTTGGAAAATAACACTGAAATTGTGAATTCTTCAATTTCTTCATATAAAAATGACTTATACAGCTGATGGCAAGGCAATAAAGTAGATAGATGGGAGCCCCCTAAGTTGGAAGTACTTTTAAAATAAATGTTAAGGTTTAGTCATGGCATGTTTTCTGAAATTAGGGAAACTGAACTCTACGAACAGACACAATGCACATATGCATTCTGCAGTCTTTGAATACCATTAAGATGATCTCCAAAGATGCTGATGTCATAAACTAAGAGGACAGACAGAGGATGTTCTTAACTTGATTGCAGCCTTAATGCCCTAGTCTGTATTTCTCTGGAACGACAAGGTTAGAAACTTTCCTGTTGAAAATCAAGTTGCATTTCCCATCTGCTTCTCACATGAGATCAATTACCAGAGACTTACAAAATGCAAATACTGTGCATGAAAACGTAAGAAATGGCAAAATTGCACATGCCAAAGTGCCACAGCTCCATATCAGAAACCAGAGCTGGATGTATGACTTATATAAACATCCACATGCGTGGAAATTGATAAAAATGTGAAGCTGTAGCATTATCCAAAATTTGACTACCTTACCTGTATTTTGGATGACTGCATAACAGAGGTGTCAATATAACCACTTCATATTCGCAGGTTGTCACTTCTGCTACTGAAAGAATCTCATGTTTAGCTTCTGGATGACAGATGTACATCATTGTACTTGATCTAGGTAGATTTTGTCTCAAGCTACAAGGTGTGCCATTTCCCATCTCTACAGGATAGTATGGAGTCATCTGCCCTTCTATATTTTTGGTGGGTATCTAGGTGAAAGAAAGTATAAGTTAAGAATCACAGTATAGGTCATGTGAATCTTCTGAAACTAAAAAAACTATTACATTGTGCAGAGCCAGCAGTACTGGATTGAAACCAGCTCCTGTGTAGTTACTTGGAGTCTCTGCAACATCTGAACAAATTCTGGTTTATCAGAATCACAAAATGGTTTGGGTTGGAAGGGACTTCAAGGATCATCTAATTCCAAATCCCTTGCCATGGGCAGGGACATCTCCCACCAGACCAGGACTTGAACACTTCCAGGGAAGGAGGATCCACAACTTCTCTGGGCAACCTGTTCCAGCACCCTCACAGTGAAGAATTTCTTTCTAATATCTAACCTAAATCTACCATCTTTTAGCTTATAACTATTTCAGCTTATTACCTCCAGCACAGCACTGCACAAATGCACTGAGCCACATGAAGCCCGAATAGAGAGCCCAGCTTTAACCAACTGCAAAATCAGTGGTCTCTCTGCACAGGCTGCCTAATTATTTTAGTTCTAAGAAAGCTTGCTGGCTGTGTGCAATGTTTTGGAAGAGCACCAAGTCAGATGTGTTCACCCTGTAGTCTAGGAGATGGGAAGATGTGAGTAGCTCTGCCAGACTCAGGTCAGATTTTCACTACGGTGTCAGGCCATGAAGAATCTAAAAAGACCCCAACAAAGTCATCTCCAGACTTCCTAGCATCTGCAGCTGGGGCTATTCTTTATCCAGAGTATCCCACGACACCTGCCACTGCACCTAACAAAGTTAATGATACATACAAAGTAAAATCCCATTTTTGCATACACTTTAGGTAAGCCGTTTTCAGACTTGTTCCTTTATATGTTTAATCAAGCTTCCACTTTAGGAAATTAATTCTTCAAAAGGGTAAAACTCTCCTGGCTCCCATCTTGGAAGAATGCTGGGTATCAAAACTTCTGTTTATGCAAAAGTCATGCTGTAACCTACAAACCAGGCCTTCTTCTACCTATGTTGCTTGACCTAGTAATGCTTTTTGGTGCACAACAAATCAGACTCCATGCTAAAAGTTGGTGGCACCTTCTGTAGTCAGGACACTAACCTGGGGATCAGAGACCCTTCCATATCTCACCTACTTTGGTTTTCAAACCATCTTACCCTCTCACAAGCCACCGACTATCTCCTCCTGAAAATTGTTCCATCCTGAATGAAGCGATGAGACATACATGAGGTTGAAGACAGAACACACCATAAGTTTGATTGCTCAAGAGCTCCTTGGCTTTAATACTACACTTGTACTTTAATATTCAAAGATCGGAAATGAAGATATATTCTGGCTGTGTGCAAAAGAGCTGACAATTCTATCTTTCTGAATGAAACAACTCGTTTTTCCTTAAGAACTGAAAAACTGTGCCTATGCATTTCAGTGAAGAAATCTACACAGAGACAGCTGTTGTCTGCACACAACTGGAAGGCATCCCAATAGCACTAAAAAGAAATCTCAAGTCGCAGGACTTTTTGTGATCTTCAAGCACCACCCATTTGTCTGGTGTATTCTTTCCCTTTCACAACCACAGATTCCACACAAATTGCAAGTCAAAATTCTTTATGGACTGAAACCAAGTCAGTGTGTGTACATCACAAATACAGCCAGAAAAAAAGACAGTAAAAGACTTAACTTTCTCTAAATTTATTTTTGAAAGAGTTACATTATGAAGAACAGTTTATTTTCAAAGAGGCATAACTGAAGCTGCCCTTAGATTGGGCAACATTTTGACTTGGGTCTGCTTCCCCAACTACCTCCCAAATGCTTATCAAGTATCTATATTTTCTGAGGTCCACAACAGAACTACTCTATGCTACAAAAACCAGCACTATAAAGAACATGTAGACAAAACTGTATTTCAGAATTAAAATAAAAGTTAACTGTAAATAAGGTAGGTATATGTCTGCCCACAGGGCAAATATGCTACTGGTAATTCCAACCTCCAACGTGCTTTGGGTACTTCCATTCTTTTGCTACAAAGTTTGTAACACAGAATTGAGTTTTAGGGCCTAAACAAATGGAAAAGTTCTCCAATGTAAAAGGGAAGCACAGAGTTTTATGGGATGGGTCAAGTCAGCTAAGAAATATTTTAGGGATTTTGTACTGTAGAATTTTGTTAAGCATTTCTGCCTACCCAGAATACAAGGAAGTACCACTAAGGGAACTGGGATCTCCGATGTAGCTGGAAAAATAACTGTTGCTAAACCATAATGTGACTTTATATCACCTTCAGAGAAGAAGAGACTATAATTCATCTCATTTGAGTTTAAGATCAGTGAAATAATGTAAACAAGTAGAAGGGCAATAAATTTGACTAGCTAGACTAAATAAGCTTTTGGAGCTGGGACTGATAATCAAAAGTGAGAAGGGTGCAGCACAGAGCATGATTTTTTTATACTTATTTTGGTAGAGGACTAATTACATAATCTCATAATGTTTAAATTGCCTCTGCTATTGATAGCAAAAGTTAAAATAAGTGTTTTTCACTTGCCTCTTTTGCACTTTCTTTTGGATTTTCCTTCTCTTCGTGATCTAGGGAATAATTAAGAATGAGGTAAGCATAAAGTCTGTAAACTTGAAATAATACAAAATTACTTACAGAGAAGTTTGTATCTTTCATGTATTTGCTAATATTTTACATGTAAACTCCCAAAAGTCAATTTCATGAACTTACAGGTGCAAAAGAGGAAAGGCAGGCAGTGATCTGGGACCCAGAGCTAACAGAGCAAAGTATGAGTTAGCATTGCCTTAAAACAAATTGGAGTTTGTAGGACAGGCCAAATCCAGCCCTAGCACCACAGAAAGGCTCTCTGGGCAAAGGAATATTTTCACTACTGCTGTTCTTTGAGTGGCAGCTGACTACTTTTTTTTCCAAAGTGAGTGAATTACAGGCTGAGAAAGTAAACAGGCAAGTATTTCAGTCCGCTCACTAGCCAGCCCCAAAGGTGTTGTAGGAAGAAGTGAGCCTGGACTGCATGACACATTAACGATCATGAGAGTAAACATTGTGACACAGCAGGGGTTTCAGGCTGTCACAGGAAAGAGCTATCCTTAGCCTTCCCAACTGCTTCAGGAGATAGTCTGGACTCCATTCAGAATTAGGTAAGCAAAAGGCCACTCTGCTTTGCTGTCAACCATTCCACTGTTCCAAGTTCACTGTATCACACTTATGGATTCAGCTCAGAGTGGTCTGAGAAACCATCTATGTTATTTTTTTAAATCAAGTAGCATAAAGCACAGAAAGAATACAATCTGCCACCTAAGCAGGAAGGCCAGAGAGACAAAATCCTTCAAGTCTCATGTATGATAACTCAAAGCATAATCAGGTGTAACTTCAGCATCTAGCCCCACAAAAAGAACTGGTCACTCAAATGAAACATCTTGTTTTCTGTAAAGCATCTAGGAAGAATTAGGCATCTCTGCACAGGACTGATGACAGCACAAACAAGCACTGTACCTCACTAATAAAGCTAAACAAGCACCATACCTCACTAACACCAAACAATGCAGCTTATGAAGCCATGCTTCCTTTCAGAACTAAGATACCTAACTGAAGGCTACAGACAGAAATTCAAAGGATTTGGATTAAAAACAACAAACCCCTCCAAGACTGAGCTGTATAAGTTAATCACTTCTGGAAGAGAAAAATGGTGGTGCCCATCTTTAACTTACTAGCCCAAAATTTAATAAAGGAAAAAAAAACAAAACAAGAATGTGTTTCTTTTGTTTCTATCAACTCTGGAGAATAAACACTTAGTTTGTGGATTTTTTGAGTTCTTTGGACTAATATACTGACAATGTGCTCCCTAAGGGAAGTCGATTTTGGCAGGTACAACAACCACATAACATTCACCCTCTACAATAATTTACAAGAAAAAAACTGAAGTGCCAAAAAAATTAGTTATTCTAAATTGCAGTTTGAGTTTGTGGCTCAGCTACCTTATTTCTAAAAAATTAGACACTTCTGTATTTCTGAAGATATGTGCCAGGATTCTCAAAAAGGAATCTCAAGCAGTTCCAAGGATCAAATCTACCTGCAAAGGCTGTAAGTATTTCAGCTTGCAGACTATGTTTTATTACAGATTAGCTGAGCCAAAGATGTGCCACACTCTGGCCTGTGTTAATAGTTTGAAGGATACTTTTCTCAATCCAGACAGAGAGTGGCAACAGGCTGCCTTATCAAAGTCTGGTCTTGCAAATGTTATTTCTGCTTTTCATACTTAGAGTTTTCTTCCCCTGATGCTAATTACGGCAGATTACTCACTCTGCTCAATTAGGCAGCATGGCAAAATTGACAGGAAGGATGCAGCCAAGGTGCTGAAAAGGAATCAATTGAAAACAATGTATCTTATGAAAAAAATCCACAAAATTGTATTCTATTGCACTGAAAATCAGTTTTCTAAGGTATATTTCTCATAACAGTAATTATTAAAAACCAAAGAATGAAATGAGCACCAGCAAAATAAAATAATCTAAGACAAACCTGGTTCTGACAATGGGTTCTTTATCATCATACTCCCCAGATAGTATTCTTGGATGTTAATTTTCTACAATAAAAAGAAGTTAAAACAAATTCAGTTACCTTTTTCCATACTTTTTCAAGTGTACAGGCATTCAAGTCCTCTAGAGGAGTTAGGCATGAACATGCCAGTGGAAAAGGGGGTTGCAAATCGTAAGAAGTCTACCTGTCCGGTTTCCTTCTCCTCATGATACTGACGGATGTGTTTTCCATGGCAGACCTCGTAAGTCCAGTAAGATTCAATCTTAAAAAATTAAATAAATTATTTAAAAAAAAAAAAAAAATCTGTTTAGCTACATTACCCACTCCCATCACATCCCCTCCCACACAGATAAAAAAAATCAAAAAGACCACAAAATTTTGGAGTTCACAGCAACAAATGAAGAACATCCCAAGCAGGTAAGTTTGGGCACAGTAAATGGTCTCGGTGTTCTCCAATCATTTTGATGATGTTCTAAATGAATGGAATAGGCAGTTTCCTTAACTTGCACACAGACAAAATAAAGAAAAAAAAGTAAAAATGAGTAAGATGTTAAGACTAAATTTGCTCTCAAACCAGTGGAGCTAAGCTGTTGTGACTCAGCACAGACTAGTTTTGCCAACTGCAACAGATAGAGGGTATTGCAAATTTGTGCTTGACCAACTTTTCCTCTTCAAAGCCTTGAGTGGCATGTTGCATAGGTATGACACTTGGCCACTTTCTGGTTCTCCAAATCAGTTTGTCTCGTCTTAGGCTTACTCTTGCAATGACAACATGAGGACAAGAGTTGATGAAAATGTGAAAGACTTTCAGAGTATCTAGAAGTTTGTTTTGGTCTTCAAACACTTCTTGAGAAATAGTTTACATTAGACCGTGACACATTGGCTCCTGGAAGTATTTTAAATCCAGGTTTTTTAACTGCTACTATAGCAACCCAATCCTGACATCTTCAGTTATACAGAATTTAATCATCAATATTAAGACACAGTTATTAGGTTACGGAGACCTTTTTTTGGATTGGTTTAGTACCTGAAGTCTGAGACATATACATCAAAACAGTTTACTACACCAAAACTTGAAATGGATTGGATTGTAAACTTTTGATTAGTATTTAAATAATTGCCACAGAAGAAACATACTCTATATGAACAGCTGCTTTGCTTAAAAAGAGGTTCCAGCAATTCTCTTGGAGTAGGACCTCTATAGTCCTTTTCTTCTTCCTAGAATGAAAAGATACTATGTTACATCAAAATTGTAGCGGCTTGGTTTGTTAATATTAATTTGCAATATTTTTAAAAAAGCAAAATTAAAATGTAGAAAACTTTGTTATGTCCTACCCTAAAAGATCTGAGTGTTGATTAGAAAGGAAAAAAAAATTATTTCACCAAGAAGCAGCAAATAACAAATAGAGGTCACAACAGAAAATTTTTGTGGTTTAAGAAAAACAGACATGGCAAAAGAGTAGGAGCTCTCAACTGCTCATGTCCAGAGTGGTAGCTTGGAGTGTGAACAGGAAAATAGCACCGACAATCTTTACATTTGTTAATCAGTGCTCATGCTATACTGATGCTCTAGAGTTGGAACATCACCCAGCTTTAACACAGTTTTTTAAAAAATAGATGAAAAAAGCATACAGAAAACAATAAAAGTTAATATCTGTGTATTTTTTGCTCTATAAACATGCATGCCACTGAAGAGATTTCCACACAGAGCTCTTCAGTGGTAAAGATTTCTCACCCACACTGAAGCACTCAGCATTGTCAGTCATTTAAAGGATGTGGCTTTTGCAAAATGGAGGCCCTATAGGTTGGCTGTGCAAGTTCTCACGGTGTTAAAGAAATCAACCACTGGGAGGAACAAACGATCAACAATAACCTGCACCAAAGTTCTTCTCAATCTATCTTCTCTTGTTCACAGAAACATATCTACATACTTTTTTTTCCTTCATCCAAATTCCACATTGCACATTCAGATTTACAATTGAGGAAGTGATGACAAAGAAAAATTACTGGTGATAGAAGCACTACTGGGATATTATTACAGACACAGTGATAGCAACAGCAGTGTTAACAACCTTCCTAGCTGTTAACTGGCCTAGAATTTGACAATGCCACTTAAAATATAAGAATTTCCTAATCAGCAACAGACCCAGCAATAAACAGAACATTAGAGCAATTGTTTGTTGACAAATAAGGACATCAAAATTGTTCACTTGGTACAGAGTTACTACATAATACACAGTGAAAATGTGATGCATTCTAAAGATTATTTTTGCTTTGCAGGAAAAAAAAGTCTTAATTTAATAAATAAAAAAAAAAAGCTACTGTGGAGACTTGTCTACAACTTATGATTATAATTGACTGAACTCACCTCACTGCTGCTTGCTATCAGTGGAAGTATACACTTATATTTTTCTTTATCCACGGTGGTCATTATGATGTAGTTATCCTCTTTGTACAGGACACCCGTTGCAGGCTTTGAAAACAACCAACTTATGGATTAGTCAGGTGTGTTTCTTTGGAGTTACTTACTAGAAACATTCCTGCACACATGAGCGGTATGGTGCGTGCTCCAGAGTACTTCCTGCAGGAAGCATCTAAAGCTCGCTAGTGCTTACTCGCCTTTTCCTTTGCTGCCAACCCTCTACCTCAGGCACTTCCCTCCTCTCCTCCACACTCATCTTGCTCCATATTTCCACTTTTTATGACCTTTATGAAAGCAACAGCCTCCCAACCATTACAATTGTAACCGGAAGCCCCCCTGTTGACTTTTAGGAGAGGTTTCCCCGGGATCTACCCAGCTGCCAGACCCAGGCCCGCTGCCTGCGGCAGGTGCTTCTCGCTTGTCACCCAGAGCCCCTCACGCCCCGTTACCGACCAGGCTGAGCTCGGTGCCGGGCCAGTT
>VZTY01011094.1:0-83867 GCA_013400935.1 Turnix velox
ATAACAACCAAAGTTTTATTGGGGCATGGTCTAATTGAAATCCCAGAAACCTTTGTAGTGGGCACTTCATCATTTTGTCACTCTTTCTTTCCAATACAAAAAGAGTAGTAACAGCATACTACTAAATATATTTTTCACTGTATGCCACTAAAATACTGACCACTTAAGCCCAACCCAAACATTTAATATCAAATATTAATTAATGAAATAAGTCAGTTGTACAGTTCTTACCTTGTTCATTGTGTTAGGCATTTTAGTAGTTGCAGTTCACATGACACCTTTGCTGTTTTACTATCATAGATATAACTTATGGGACAGAAACCTCTGTTTGGTTAGTGGTAGACAGAAGCTCTCACTCTTTCCAAATCTGCTGTGTGCATGTGGCAATATGGTTCTTACCTGCATCTTCCCAGACTCATGCATCTTTAGTGCAGATTTAGTATCACCCTTAGTATTGCCCTTCCAAACAGTAATGTTTTCCTGATCAGACTTTATTTAGGTGAGGCTGCTCTAAAGGGAATGCTATGTCTATATGTGCATATGTACATGTATCAATGCACAGAAACAAATTCTGTTCCAAAAGGGATTTTGCTTGAACTCTGCTAAAATATCTTCTTTGGATGTTGCATGGCTTTGAAAATCTCCTTGTTTCTGGATGTAAGGAAAGAAAGCTTATCAATATTTAATGTAAGAATGCCAGGATAATTATCAGAGTTCATGGCCAGAAGCCAGAAAAATAGGAGAAAACAAACAAAACAAGGGAAGTTATGCCTAACTGGAACTACTTTACATTACCTACAGTTACTGTGTGTGTTCTTATTTAAATTAACAGAAGATCAGTTTAGCTAATTATATTGACAAACTATAGAATGTTTCTCTGACATCTAGCTGGAGCAATTGGAAAAACAGAGTTATTATAATAACGTGAAAATAATCTGTCAGTTAAATTATACTTCAGCATGTATACATGCATGTTCAGCATGTACAGCATGCAAATGAACAAGTGCAAACTAGGCAGCTGAACTTCCAATGAAAAGCCCTCACATAAAGAATATAATTTAATGCCCTATCTATTTGCACCTTAGAACTTGTACAGTTAATCCTTACTCAGTTCCACCCTGCCTGCCATAAGTATATTGTGTATCTAAAATTAAAGTACTTATAAATTACCCTAGAAAGCATGTAATAAAGTTTTCAAATGGACCATGTTTTCACACAATAATCATAACCATAAAACTTTTCTCTTGGGGTGATAACAAAGGAAAGGTCTCTAAACCTTTCCCCTCTTATAACCTAGAATTTAATCCTCTTGCATAATTTTAAGACCAGGTACACATTAGCGTGCAGTAGTGCAATGGAGGAACAAAATGTTTGGGATGGAAGATTCAGCACACAATGTGTCTGGTGTGAAACATTTGCTATAGATGTTCCATAGTGTTATATCATGAACTAAATAAACATTACCAGGTGGATTATTATTTCAGGCACACCTCTGAAATGCATCTTCTGGTTCAGGTCCAGAAACCAAACTGAAATAAAGAAAGAAGCCTGACTTTTGTTATATGTAACTGGATCTACACTTCCTCAAAGCAGGGAAATATGATACAACTTCCTGCGATGAGATGATGAAAGTGCACCTCAAGAGTCACTGAACTCTGGTACCTTCTCTTTAAGCCTCAGGTGAGAAGAGTCATCTAGCTGCATGAACTGTAGAATGGCTAGGATCTTGGCTGACTTCCAACATACCAAGATCACAGTTTTGTGTCTGTGATCACTCTAAGACCTCTTTGCAGGCAGAAAATTACACATTCAAAAACCACTCCAGGCTCCTACTTGACCAGATCTTTATGTCTAGCACAACGTGAAGGAAATATGACATTTGTAGGGAATCATTTTAACAATAACTTTTAAATAGAGAACAATTGTTCACGCAACATCTATGAATCTACTTTAGAACCCACTCAAGTTTTTGCTTGGAGAAGATACTTTAAGACTATGAAAGCCTGCTCAGTGGGTAGTTTCCACATTTTACATAATAAACAAGAAAAAGTGACGTAAGTAGATTAATGGGTGAAATAAAATACTTGAAGAAATATTTTAAGATATGTAAAACTATTATTTTTACCTTTTAATTATGCAAAGAATATATGCTACCTAGCAGCACGGATACCACTTGTCATTAGACCTATCAGTAAGATAGAAATTTTCTTTCATAGTAGCCTGGTAGCAGTTAAGGAGGCTAAGTAATTTTATGTCCATTTTTCTACTTAATCCTTTGTCCATTTTGTGCAAGTATTGCACTTATGGAACATTTATTTGGAATAAAAGATGCCAGTAAACTACTATACTGTCTAGCTGCATTATATAGCAGTCAGACATTTGTAACAACTAGTCTGGCATAAGCAGAGAGGAAACAGAGAGATTGGAAATCTTTTAAACTGGATTTGCAATATAGAATTGCACGAACAGCATAAATGAATCAACTGTGTAAAATGAAACTGAAGAATTATCTCATGAAAAATCTGGATGAGCTTCTAAAACCAAAATGTACTTCAATATAAATGCTGATCCAAAAAAATGTTGCGAAAATTTCAGTTAAGTAATTCTAAAATAAACTACAGAAAAGACTGACTCCATAGCCCTGAGCAGAAGATGGAAGATGAATTTATCAAGATCATTTACCTACAAATGAGTGGAACATAGTTAGATTCTGGTGTTAGAATAGTTAGGAATTGCTGCTGCAGTAGCTGAAACCTTAGAGACAAGGCTTGAGGAGACATAATAATTCACAGACATGGAAGGAAACCATGCTGTGCAGCCTAGCCATTAACAAAAAAAAAAATTAACAAAACAAAAATATGTTGCAAGATGGTGAGGAAGTGCAGAGCTGTTACACCCATCTTTTCTATATAACTGCCAATCTTAGAACTTTTATTAATAAATCTTTCTAGATAATGCTATATTTCATTAAAAGTTTTATAATTTAGAATTAAACTCTGTATTTAGTATGCACAATTCAATTTTCCGTTATGAATTGAGGCTATACTTCTGTTTTATGATTACCGCCTTATTTTTCCTCTTCTCTTGCCACACATATCTAAGCTATAGCTGTGAAAATGAAACTTCCAAAAGAAAGTTATATTTTGCCTGTTCTGAGGCCTGCTTTCAGAAGGCTATTAGGAACATTGTGCTCATGGGAAATGCATTTCATTTTGTGTAACTGACCCTTTTAAAAATTCATACATTATTCTACAATTTTTTACATATGCAGAAGAAGTTAGAGAGCATACTGGCTCAGAAAGAAAAAAATAATTTGATGGCATTTTTTAAAAATGTCTCAGTTCCCAATGGGGTTTTCAAAATGTATCTGCCAAATCTTAAAGGCTTCTTCTTTAGGGAATTAAAGCAGTCTTGCATTTAAATTTAAATACCATTATTTCAAAGGTGTCCCAAGAAAGGTAAAGGTGCAAAAAAAGAATAGAACAAAATCTTTTTTTCCTTTTTCTTAGGACAATATTACATTTGCAGTAAAATAATAAAAGCTGAAAAGAAATTCAAACTATTAAATTAATTTTATGCAATGGCCCTGGGCTATGAATATCTTTCAAACTGCAGAGAATCTGTCTAACAAAACAAAAAAGGTTGCTGAACTAGAATATATACTCTCTTAAATATCTTTATTTAAATTTTTGATTGAGAAATTTGTTATGAGGAAAAAAATCATAGAATTATAGAATGGTTTATGTTGGGAGGGCCCTTAAATATCATCTGGTTCCAGTCTCGGTGTCATGGTAGGGACACTTCCACTAGATTAGATTGCTCAAAGACCCATTGAATCTGGTCATGAACATTTCCAGGGAAGGGAGAGCCACAACTCTGGGCAGCATATTGCAGTGACACACCACCCACAGGATAAAGAATTTCTTCCCAATTGGTAATCTAAATCCATCCTCTTTCAGTTTAAAACTATACTCCCAGATAAAGAGTTCCTTCTCATCTTTCCTGTAGGCCCTGTTCAGATAATAGAAAAGTGTTATACCATCTCCCTGGATCTCCCTGGAGCTTTCTCTTCTCCAGGTTGAGCAACCTCACCTTTCTCAAGCTGTCTTCACAGGATAGGTGCTCCAGCCCTCTGACCATCTACTTAGTTCTTGTCTGAACATGATCAGAAAAGACTATGACCTTCTTCTTATGGGGAGGGCTCCAGGGGTGTACACAATACTTCAGGAAAGGTCTCACCAGTGCAGAGGGGAAAAATAATGTCCCTCACCCTACTTTTTCTAACGTAGTCCAGGATATAGTTGTCTTTCTGTGCTGTGAACTCACAGCTACTTATGTTGAGCTTCTTATCCACCAACATCTCCAAGTGCTTCTTCTCAGGGCTGCTTACAATTCATTCTCCACCCATACCATATTTGTGACCATCATAGGTTCACTTGTCCTTGTCCTTCAAGAGATTTGCACAGGTTCACTCTCAAGTCTGTAAAATTCATAATTGCATTAAATTTTTTTTCTTCTTTTAAAACAGTAATAAAGTTTAAATATATCTCAAACATAGAATGAGAATGCATCATGAAGCACATTTTAAGATAAATTTCTGAGTGCAAGTTTTCTATTTTTTTCTTCTCGTGTAAGCTGCATGAATTCAAAAACTATACAACAGAATTGTTGCATGAAAAATAATTTTCTGTTATTTTTCATTACAGAACCATTACCAAATAGCTACAGTACAAATTTCTTTTTACTCCCTATATATTCACCTACATGAAGCTTGTCACAATCACATATCATGGTGTCTTTTTGGCAGTTTTTTAGTTTGTTTTTTGATATTCAAGAATCAGAAATTTCTGCAGCATGTTTTGTGTACATCTCCAATTGTAATGAAAATAAAGAAAATTTTAATGACTTGAAGCCCTTTCTCATTTAACACATTTCTTTGCTTTTCCACAAAGATATTTAAAATGTTAGTATGGGCACAAACTATAAGAAAAAGAGATTTTTCATCAACAATGTTGTCTGAATTATTTTTCTCAACTTTGACTAACCTCAGTGAGAGCGTCTGTGTTTGTTTTTCTCATCTTGTTTTCCCTGATTTCACAGGAATAAAAGTTATTTCATATAATTTCACTTTGGACATCTAACTTGAGTGTGAACAGTCTCTTTTTCCTGAAAAACTTTCCTGAAATTTATGCACTCCTAAAGATAGGTAGACTACACAGTAATATTAGCTTCCTAGTAAAGATGTGATATTTTATCAAAGTACTACTCAGATGAAAAATTCCAGTTGTACAACTCTCAGACCAAATCCCCTTACCATGAAGATGTCCCTATCTAATGCTTTGAGCAATAATGCTGAGAGAAAATGTGAAGAAGGAATATCAGGGGACATTTCATATCTTCATTACAGCTACAGCAACAGAAAACTGCATGATGGATAAATTATGCCAAAGTGGATAAACCAAATAAATAGAAAATATTTGAGAAGAAGTCAAAATGAGAAACAAATATGACATAAGTTGTATGAGTCCCATCTCATTAGCTGAAGAAAGATGAAGTAAATTTTGGCTATTGACATAGCATTACAGGCTTTGGTTTTCCCTGTTTTTTGCTGTACAGCTGAAGCATTTTGACTCACTTTGCAGGAAGATCAGGAGAGGAGTGAAAGATTTAATGCTAAAAAGTGTAATATTTTTCTGTGTTCTGTATCATGAACAAGCAATGTATTAAAAACTCAAAACAGATATGAAGAATAGTGTATAATTAGTTATCATTAATGATCTTTTCTGCAAGAAAACCCCCTCAGTGGTGCAGGATAAAGGCATGAGACTAGTAATTCACTGAAAAATAACACTCAAGCTGGAAAAGATTTGTTATAGACAGAAATACTCTAATTAGAGGAGGATTTATCAAATTTTCTCACACTTTATGTAAGATTTATCATGTGTGCATTTCTCACATGTTATATAAATTCTTTATCAAAAGATTAAAATAAAGAGTTGGTTAAAGGCATAGCTTAAATATAATTAAAGGGTATAACTTTAAAATTACAAATTTTTAGGTTGATTATATTTGCTCATTTGCTTGCTTAAAGGGTTGTAATTTTATAATTTTGCTAAGTTTGTTCCAGAATTAAATGAAGTGAGGAAGTGTAAGGCTTTTTCCATTACATGACTCATCAAGGTTGTCAGAGAGCATTCTTCCACAAGTTAATTTCTCAAAAGTACAAACCAACATTTATTTTCACTTTTCACACACATCTTTTTAAACTTTCCACTAGCCCTAGTTGTGCATCCAATCCTTGCCATTTCAAGTCACTGTCATTTTCCATTCTACCTGATGTAATAATTAAGAACACTAAAAAGTGCTCTAATACCAGAGCACGTTCACTAGAAATTAAGTTTTAATTGAATTTACCTAGTAAATTTTTACAAGGCATATACAAATACTTCCATCTTAGTGACATGTCTCCAGTTGTTCAAAAAAATGAAATAAAAAATCCAACCAGTGACCTTGTGTGTTTTGATACATTTCAAATCCTTTTCTAGATTGTGGTGTTGCTACAGCCTCTTATTTAAACCATTCCTGAATAGGTTGAATAGCTGGAGACTATAAAAGGAAAAGTTTTATTTGTTCTCAGATGGAATAGTTCTGTTGAAACTTTCAGAAAAATCTGAAAATTCAAGCAGATTTCAGAGAAAGTCTTGTGGTTAAAGCTAGGAGGCAGCTAAACTGTTACTACCTAGTACTGCTTCTGAAGTCATATTAAATGTAAATTCTTATGTTTACATAGATAAAATCTCTAATCTTTCATAGATTTGTAGAAAATTAATCCATTAATGCAAGAAAATTACAGGGCTATAGGGCTGCCATAATTAGTAATTTTACAACAGTGAGATTTCTCAGAAAAGTTTCAAAAGTTCTTGAATACTGATTGTATAAAAAAAAAAAAAAAAAAGCTTTCTAAAAATTTCTGTTCTACATTGCTATTCCATGTAGTATACTAGGTGAAAACCCTCTGACTTTTTCAAGGAGAATTTGTACTAATTACTGCTCTAATCTAGTCCCACTGCATTTTCAGATTTGGAGCAAAAAGTTTAAAAAGCTCTATCCCCTGTGTAGTACATGACTTCAGGAACAAGAATCTGCCAGACAGACACTTAACAAATTACTGTTCCAGAAAGCCGCTTCTACCTCATCCTTTTGACAAGCTTAGATTATTTGAACCAGGCAATAAGCCAACTTTCACAGTAGTATGAGATGAATAAAGTAGCAGAATGTCATTGTGCCAATTAAGGGTATGTGATACTGTACCTATGAAAACTGCAGAGCCATTCATTGAGTTCTAGAGGAAACCAAGCCTCCTCAGTGCCATTGGTCCATATGAAAATGGAAGATGGTTGTTGGAGAAAAGGAATCTGTGTATGACTCTAGTTAAGGCTGAATGACTTTTTAAGGCACTGTGCTTGACTGAGAAGGAAAATCAGCCAACCAAGAGGTGTGTTTGCAACGATGACAGTTACATTTACTTTATTACTATTTCTAATTATTCAGCGACTGAACTTTCACCAAACCAGCTTTCTTAGGATCAGATGCTAGATAATGACACCTGCAAAACATTCTTACCACTGCACAAATTCAGTTGGATATTTAGAAAGAATAGCCAGATTTATGTAACAATTTTAACTAAAGAGCAAAGCACTGATTTGAACCAAGGTAATGATGCAAGTTCTTAACTTCACAGCTTCTTAGCTTTGTACATTGTCTTTTTTCTTGTCTTCTTCCTTCCTAATTTCTCCCATTTATTCTTCCCTGCAATCATGGTTTATTATAAAGGAAATATCTTTTACACAGAGCTTGTAATAGTACCATTTACAATGTCCTAAATTTATAGTATGTTTTAATCTAATAATAATTATTTATGTTCAGTGAATATGGTTCAAAACCCAACACACTAAAAGCATGTTTCTGTTTATCTGTTACCATTCCTGTACTGAGACACTCCCAAAGACTTGACTTCAGCTGGAGAAGACTGTCTCAGCTTTTTGATAGTTTCTGCATGAGCACTGACTTGTGCCATAAGACATGATTCCTTCTCAGAAACTTTTTATATCTTACAAGGTAACAGCCTGCAGTTCCCGAGTCTACTGAGCTTTTCTGTGAGTTCTTGTTTCTCATATTGCTGCATTTGGATTTGCAGTCTCCAAGCGTAATGTGCATTGCAATTTTTCACCTTGATTCATATTCTACCTGAAATATCTGTCAGCCTTAATCCTGAAATGAGGCAACATTTTATTTGATTGTACTACAGGCTTCTAACCACAAGACTGACAGAAATGTTTACAAATTAAATGAGTACAGTACTGCAGTCCAACTCCATACTTAACAAATGGAATTTTATTTCCTTGTTATCCTCTGTTAGGTATGAGTCCCCAGTAGTCATTATAGTCACGGATTCAGATTTCGTAACAACATATTCTCTTGTATAGTACAGATATGATTACATTTTTTTCTATTTCTGTTATGTATAAGCATTGAGAATCAAGGCTGTTGTTTTTACAGTATAGCCCTTTGATTCTAAACATTCATATGTGAGTGCACCACTTACACAAATCTGGTACCCTAGCTATTCTTTTTATTGGAGCTGGGAAAATACCCTTGAGGACTTTTACAACTTTTAGACCCTGGAGTTCTTTTCTACTCAAAAATAAAGACTTTTTTCAACTCCCACGTAACCACTTGAGGTATCTGTGATCTGTGCAAATGCAGATGTGGGATTCTTGCATAAAATTTACTTTTCACAAATCCAGAAGAATGGCTAATTAATGAGAATAGTGTGAAAGGAGTGCTAATTTTTTTTTTTTATTATGAATACTAAGATCAAATCCTCCAAATTTAAGAACATCTCCCAAATTACTTTGCAGGAGAAACTTTTTGAGAAAGAAAACAAAAAAGTTCAAGCAAATAACATTCCCTGCATGAATCTTCCATTAAGTTTTGCTTAGAGTTAAGATCATGGAAGCATAGCAAGCAGGAAATCTTGTCCACAGTTTTTCACATGTAAAAACCAGAATAACTTTTTTAGAAACTATTTTATATTACATATGTGTCAGATAGAAACCCTTTTCCTAAGAACAGAATAGCTCACTGTCATGATCAGCTCTCATGGTTTAGTGGAGACTATACAGTGTTGCTTTCAAAAACAGTTAAATGATTTATTCATTTTGGGGGGAGGCAGAGAAGAGTAAAGTAATGTTCTTTGTTCTGTATTGTGAATTTGAAACACAAGCACATCAGATGTTAACATTAGGGAGCTACAAGCAAAGAAATATATTTGGTCGAACACCTCAGCTTCTAACTGCATCCAGAATGGACCTATGGTAAGTGAAAGGTGGGAAATTATATCAATTTTATTTGCTCAGATTAAATAAAACTTGCTTCTTTTGAATTTATTAGAAGCATAAATCAAGATGTTAAGGGTTTAGTATACCACACTGGCATACATTAGACACTGAAGTCGTATCCTGATAACTGTCAAGCTTCTGTGACATGGACTGTAGTTAGCATCCAATAATCTGATCATACATGAGCTTTCACTGAACAAAGTTCATGCTCATGCTTTATACCACACTTTGTTGTGCTGCTTGACAATGGAGTTCTGTCTCTTGCATATCTGCCTACTAGTCTCATCTTAAGAGAAAAAAAAGAAAGAAGGATAAAACATCTAGAATGAGAAAGGAGGGAGTTAAATATGTCTGGTGTTTTACTCCAATTTTCACTGAAAACAATACTAAAGTTTGCCATCATCAGTAACATTCTTGTGCGTTATCTGACACAGTGCAGAGAAAGAACATCTGAGTTCACTAAATGGGATCTGCCTCACATGCTGTACTGCTTCTCTTTATTGCTGGTTGTTCAGGCATGAAGCAAAAATACTTCCAAAGGGCACATTCACACACTGATGGAACATAAACTTTACCATGTTATTTAGCAATATGAACATTCAAGATGCAAGTCAAGCTGAGGACACCTTGGCTAGCTTTTAATGTTTTATTTTTTTGTTTTCACTTTTTGCAGGAACAGATCCTGCTGCTGAATATCACGTAACATTGATTATGTGATCAGGCAGCAGAATGAAAAATAAACACAGATTTTTTTATTTTTACGTATAAGCAGAAAGTGAAGATTAGACTTAAGAAAACAAATTAGGGACACCACAATGTATTTCCTGTTTATTAATAAATTCTGTCTTCTAGGAACTAAAAGTTCAAGTCAATTTTGCATCCTATTCACTAAATAAAACTTTAACAACCAAATAAAATGTAGACCGTAGGAGTGTAAGTTTCTCCAAACTATTTCCATTCTGATCATGTGCTAGACAGGAGAGACCATAAGCAAAGGAGTGCATAACTTTTCGTATATTTGGTTCTGTCTTTTCCCTTGAGTTTGGGGAAAAAAGACAAAACAAAAAAACATAAGATCAGCGAGGTTGTGGAGTATCCTAGATGATGCTAGTTTTATGAATGAGGAGTTTCCCACAAAAGCCCAGAATAATTTTAAGATCAACTTCTTAAGAACTTAGCAAGATACTATTTCATTTAGCATAACCTTAAAATTTAAATACTCGTAAGATGTCACATAGGTTGCTGCCAGCTAAACAAGTAATGGAATATATGTTCTCACAGAATTAGGATCTGTTCCAAACCTTACCACTGCTTCACTTGCTACTTGATTCAAGCACAGAAAATATCTGGAGAGATCTGTCACTCTAATGAGAATGAATTTGTTATATTATGGATTACATCCAACATACAGAATTTCAAGTCATGCCTCACTGTTGGATTCCAGAGGAAACCAGGAAGAGATGTGTGCATTGCTATGCACTAATCCCTACTGGTTACTTTGGTACAGGCAGAAACCCACAACCTTTTGCTTTTGAGCAGTTGACAGAAGCTGGATGATTGCAAAGTGCCCTGCAATACATGAGTGTTTTTCAAGTCAAACCCCAATGTATGGCAGTGAAGAAATAAAAAGTGGTGGAGTAATAGCAGCAAAAATATTTCTCCATTAAACTAGAAGTATATATAGGGAAATCAATCTGTATCTGTGACAAAGGCCAATTTTTATAAAGAGATTTATTTGACCATTATCAGAGAGATTTCTGTATGAGCTTAAATGTCATTTACATGCATTTTAAGACCTTTTTGACACCTCAGAGTTGAGAAGGAAAAGGAAACATTGATAAGTCACATTTCCAAATTATATATTGTGATCATGGAATCATAGAATCACAGAATTGTTTATGTTGGAAGGGATCATCTGGTCCCAGTTCCCCTGTTATTGGCAGGGATACCTCTCATTACACTGGATTGCTCAAACCCCCATTCAGTCTAGTGGGATTATGTTTGTACAAATGTTTTGATATCAGAGATTGAAAGGGACCTCAAGAATTGGAATATTATATTAAACTGTAAAATAAGAAGAAAAAAAAATCCATACTTTTTTATGGCTGCAGAGAATAAGATATCAGAAAATTAAAAGGGTTTTGGGTTTTTTTCAGACAGAACACATGAATAATGTAGCTATTGTTGCAGATATCTGGCAATAAAAAAAGTTTCTCTTTGCTAAGGTGTCATATGATGATGTCCTTCCAACAGTGCATCACACACAATGCTAGGAAGGAGAGTGTAACAGCTGGAATATTTAAAAAAATTTGAAATAACTTCCTTATTGAAACTAAAACAGCACATAACCATGTTAAAAACAACAGGACATTATTTTTTATCATTATGAGTTGATTAGCTTCAGCATCTCCTGACTATTCAAATGCATAGTTCAGAGGAAGCATTGCAATACCTAATTTGATTTCCCTCAGAATAGTAGATAGTGTGTTATTTGATGCCCTTCAAAGGATAGTATTAGCCAAGCTATAGTGTCTGATTTTATTAGCTTTCCTGGGTTTTATCAGTTTGTAAATGTGTTATCTTCTCCATTTATTGTGCCTATGGGATCCAGAGATAGGGTGAGCTTCAACTTAATATGTTGTCTGGATGTAGAATTGGCCTTACTTTAGCACTGTTTAATGTGATGTGATGACATTGAAGGTAGAAACATGAAAACGCTAATGTCAGGGCCATTTATCAAGGCAATTCCTCACTGCTATAAAACTCTGCTGTGACATTGAATTCAACAGTAGGTTTTTGTCTTGAGTAGTTTCTGTGCTGTATAACTACCAATCCCCAGCATTAGAATATGTTGTAAAAAGAGAGTAGGTCACAATGGATGTTCAACAAAGTAAAGAAGTTAGTAGCATGGAATTCTGGGATGTAGGAGCTTTTGAAGAACTACAGCTGTCATCACCTTTATTTACACTTCAGGGGGNATATATATTTTAAAAGCTTTCCTCATTTATTCAAGTTTTTTATCAAAAAATCCAGGGAGATGAACAATATCTCTAAAATTGGAGAAACATAAAACTATGAGATGAATTCCTAGTATTTAGTCAGAAATTGTTATCCAAGAAAATAAATCGCAGGTAATACTAGAACAAATATACAAATAAAAGAAGTAGCCTTGACATTATTGCACCAAGCATATACAGTAGGATCTCTTAATTTCCTTGCATATAATATAAATGTTTTCATGCTTTTTTTAGTTTAGTAAGTGTAGCTCCATTCTTATGCTGAAATACAGAGATTGAATTCAAAAATAGGAGTATTGATGGCATATGCATATGCAAAAGATGAACGATGAGAGCAAATTATTCAATATGATGCAGCTAACAGTCTTACATTGAATGTTTTTGATGCAAAACCTTGAAGAGATTACTGCATAATGGTCTAACAGGTCGCATATCACTTGCGTAGATTTAGGACAATTGCTGGACCAAAAGGAAACCATTAATATAAAAATTTTTCAAGGACTGAAAGACACATTTCACTGTACTGAGATTTGATTTTATCCATTAGTGTGCAAAATGAAAACCATAAATTGATGTGAAACACTGGTACAGGTTGCCCAGTGTGGTTATGGATGCCCCCTCTCTGGAGGTGTTTAAGGCCAGGCTGGACAAGGCACTGAGCAACCTGATCTCATGAGTAGTGGCAGGGGGGGATGGATCTAGATGATCTCTAAGGTCCTTCCAACCCAAACTATTCTATATTCTATGATTATTCCACATAGAAATTATTAGTGTTATTGGATTCTCATTCTAGAAACGGGGTTCTGAGTTTTTTTAATGCAAAGTCAAAGGAGAATTTCTATTTACTATCAGTAAATATCTTGTCCAAGTTTGTTGGAGAGGGCAAGACTCCTTCATGACCCCAAGGGAGACAGGTAAGGGAATTCACTATCAGAAATAAAGAAGAGTTTATAGACTTAGATTCTCTAATCATTCTCAGACATCATCATAATTCAGGGGTGAATGCACTTGAAATTGAAATCTCAGTTTTCACAGGATAATTTTAGAAATGAGAGACTTCTAACTGTCTTGGTGGCATCCTCTATTTTACCTGTTTTTATACCCAAATGTTACAGAATAACCTCAATTTTTTAAGCTCTTATACATGCTCTTTTTTTGAGCATCACAGATTTGATGCTAGCTTTGAAATCTTTCTTGCCATCTACATCCAATTCAAGAAAATAATAGGACAAAGCACATTATAAAGACTACTGTTTCCATGTCATTCCACCAGTGCAAGCAGCTTTTACAGAGTATACAATTAAACAAGTGTAAGTAGATTGCCAAGGGAAGCCTTCACACACAATAAAAAAAGACCTGAGAGAAGTTTTGCCAACAGTGGATTCTGATTAGGGACATAATTTTAAAGATTCCTGGACTTTGAACTCCAGGTAGAAGCTGGCATCTCTGGATCCATGTGAAATACTTTACTCAGAAGATCTCAGTGGTTTCTTGGTGACTGACAACTACAAATTTTTCTGTGGTGATGCATTAGAAGTAGTTAATATGTGATTGCATATTTGAATACCTAAATGTGGACAAAAGTTGGAAGAATCCTACAGAAGTGGATGACAACATGACAATGTGTTGTGGTTGAGTTTTCCATGCTAGGTTTTACTTCCTGTTCCTGTTAGTAAGAGAACAATTCAATGTATGATACACTAATGGATTGTTGAGGTTTCTTTTACTCCAGTCTGTTGTGCTCTAATTTTCAACACCTGCATGTGGATGTATTTAAGGGACATTTAAGAGTTAAGTAATGCAAGCTATCAGACTTAAGAAAAATTGTAATTTATGAAGAGTCAAATGTGAATAATTATGACAGTATTTGTTTACTTAGCTCTTAATTTTTATTATTTTTATTATTTGTTACTCTGAATGTAAAATATGTTTGCCAGTAGAAGTGACAAACAAACATAGAGGAGAATTATAGTATTTTAAATTTATTTTAATGAAGAAAAAATATTCGGTTCTGTTTTAATATTTTTCCCTTTGCATAAATCCTTCCACTTGAGGTCATGTTAGAGAGAACATAAGCTAGCTGATGTGTTACCAACCAACTTGATTAAAGTGCTATTTAACTGAAATTGTTTAATACTGTCCTTGTTCTAAGAAAAAAATGGCAAAGTTACTTATATTTATTACCATGTCTTTCATATAGTCATATTTATATTTTCAGATGATCTGTTTGTCTTTATGTGCAGTTCCTCAGCAGTTCTTTCTAAATCCAATGCAAGAAAATCCATTTTAGAAAAGTAAAAAAGGTTAAAGCTGTCAAATTTCAAAATAAATTTTGCTGGTGCTTTTCAGTAACCATTTTGGAGTTAATCGCAAAAGCGGTCAGTTTGAGGTACTTTTCCCTTGAGACAAATAATACTTGGCAGGATTATTTCCATTTTCTGCCTACAGGCCAGCCATTCTGCCTTTTGCCTTGATGTCTGTCATCTGGTTTTGATCTCTTCCCCATTAGTGCACAAAGTAGATCAAAACTAGGCAATCCGCCATTTGAACTCTGTAAGGTCAAATGTTTTCACTGCAGAAGAAATGAAGGCAACAGCTTGCCAATAATTTTGACAAAATGTGAAAGATTTTAGAGGAAGTACATCTTCAACTGGATTTCAGCCATGAAAACATACAACCCCAACAACAGTGTTGTACTATTTGGAAATAGATACCTAACAGAAGGCTAACAGAGACTATGAAGAGACAACTGGCTCATAAAAAAGTCAGATATGTTCTATGGCATTTGAGTGGACAGTAGAGACCCTAACATTAACACGTCACATTAGAAGGGAATTTGAATTTGGCTGTTTTCTTCATCTAAACAAAATAGCTAATCTACACAGGAGTCTTCCTAAAAATTTCTGTGCCACCTCTTAAATTCACAAAGTCCTAATTTAAAATTAAGGCACTATCTATTTCACTTTGCAACTGAAAACATGTTAGTGGTTAAAAAAGCAAACAGGAATAAGAAAGACATGACATGAGGGAAAATGAAACACAGGTTAAAGTCCTCTGTTCCTGATGGTAAGTACACTGAATATTTAGCTTATTTCTTCTCTGCAATAGTCACAATGCAGAACATACAGCAAAGTGCTGTCATTATAGTGTCATGTTTAGTGCATTACAGATAGTTAAGGCTTACTTAACATCTCTTTTACATAGTCTGTTTTTATAACTTTGCTATTTTAATTAGTGTTCTACAGAAGCCTGACACCATGAGCTATGCTGAAATAATAATCACACTGGAATCAGTGGCAAAAACCTCACTGGGACAGAATTTCAACCAGGATTATTACAATAATATAAATCTCCTTCAGCTGCTCAAACATGTCTCTGTGATGCTTTGAAAACACTCTTTTGATGGAAAGAGAGTGTAAAATATTTAAGTGGTACTTCAATTAATTTGACTGATGGAGTGTTCATTTTTAAAAATTAAGGGAAATTCAGCTACTGAACCTTATATACAGGCATACATGCGGTAACTTCAATAGCAAGTCCCGTTGCCTAGCATGCATGATCAGCACAGAGTATACTATACTCTGATTAACTGTCATCAATAATTTTTCCTGCAACCTGATATAGTGCTGCCTTTTGGAAAAATCAGGGGTGCTGATAACACTGTTGGCTACCTAAAGTATTCCATTCCATCTATACCATTGATTTGTTCACAAGACTATCATTGGTGTGAGCTGACCACAATTGAATGCCAGCAGTTCAACAAAGCCACTCTAACATTGTGCCCTCCCCTCCTCCTCTCAGCTGGATAGGGTAGGAAAATGAAAGGCTCCTGAGCTGAGAAAAAGACAGAGAACTTTCACTGATTACCCTCAGGGGTAAAACAGACTTGACTCAGGGAAATTATTTTAATTTATTACAAATTGAAACATAATAGGATAATGAGAAATAAACCCTAAATCTTAAAACATCTTAACCTCTCTCTCCCTTTTTCCCAGGCTCAACTTTGTTCACATGTTTCTATGCCTCCTCCTCCCAGTGAACAGTGCAAGGGGACTGGGAATAGTGACTGTGATCAGTTCTTCACTCATTGCTTCTGATGCTGCTTCCTCCTCAGTGGCAGGACTCCTCACCCTCTTCTCCTGTTCCAGCTGTAGTCATTCCCATAGGAGGTAGTTCTCATGAACTTCTCCGTCATGCGACCTTCTCACAGGCTGCACTTTTTCACAAGCTGCCCCAATATGTGTCACTTCCACAAGATGCAG
Organism: Turnix velox; assembly: GCA_013400935.1. NCBI lineage: Eukaryota > Metazoa > Chordata > Aves > Charadriiformes > Turnicidae > Turnix > Turnix velox. Next base: position 16,681 of record VZTY01011094.1, read on the forward strand.
TCCTTCAGGAAAAGTCTGCTACAGCCTGGCTCCCTCTTAGGATCAAAACAGTCCTGACAATAAATCTACTTCCATGCAGACTCCTCTTTCTCCATAGGTTTTTCTAGAAGCCTCCTCCAGTGTGGGCTCCTACAGTGTAACAGCCTTCTTCAGATATCTACTTGCTCAGGCACTGGGTGCTGTACAGGCTGCACGTGGGTATCTGCTCCACTGTTAGCCTCCATGGGCTTCAGGGGCCCAGCCTGTCTTACCATGGTCGTTACCACAGGCTGCAGAGGAATCTCTGCTCTGGCATCTGGAGTACCTCCTCCTCTCCTTCTTCACAGGCCTCGATGTATTCAGAGTTGTTTCTCTGCCATAGCCTCACTTCTCTCCTCTGATTGCTGTTGATATTGCCCACCCCCCTCCCCCTATCCTCCCCTTCCCTCCTTCCCCCCTTTCTGAAATATTTAATTACAGAGGTGCTACCACTGTCACTGAGTACTCAGCCTTGGCCATTGTTGAGTCTGTCTAGGAGCTGGCTAGCAGTGGCTCTTTCAGACATAGAGAAGCTTCAAGGATCTTCTCAGAGAAACCAGTCTTGTAGACCTTCTACCCCACAACCAAAATTTTGCTATACAAACCAAAGACAAACATAAAACTGTTTAACATTCTAAGGAATTTGTGAGTTTTTATCAGCATTTTCATTCTGTCATGTTGAACAGTCTTAAACAGGCATTGAGTGGTTTTGAAAAATTATGTCATTTTAGAGTAGGAATTTCCTAGGACAGTAAGGATTAATTTCTTTTAGAGAATACATCCTGATACATGGCACTGACAACTACTATTGTACATGAACAATGAATCTTCTTTCATCTAGAAAATAAATTTGAAATATTATAGAATAGAAGAGAAATTAGCAATACTGCTAATAATAGCAATTATTTCTTCTAGTCTCAGCATGATGTGAGTCAGGGGATGTATTGTGGAGTTCATTCATTAACAAAGCAATTTTGACAAAGTAATTCACTGACCAACCCAGAGATTTCCTGAAAAACATCAATATGAAGAGATATGACATTTGGAAAAAGTAAAACACAGAAAGGCAAACTCAATAGCAACTCCTGCAGTAATGGATTAAAAAGAGTAGCTCATGGTAGAGATTTTTATTGAGTATCAAACAATGGCTAACTATAAAATGGCTGGATCTTGCTGAACTTTTGCTTTAAAACTGTATGAATCCATATCTAGTTAGAAAGTTTGCAGATCTCTACAAATATTTGATCTTGCACAGGAAGTTAAAAGTTTCAATCCAAATTACAATGAAAAGCAATGTAATTTAAAATTTATGATCAAGTCTCAAAAAAATTTTAGTTTTTTTCAGTGCAATGTAGGGACAATCAATGACTTGAGTTACTTTGTCTGTATCCCATGAAAAAATAAAATCCATACAGAGTTAGTAGCAAATGTGATTCTTACTAAGCATTAGAGTTGCAAAGTTACAGTTAGACATTTGATAGACAGTGAATTAACAATTTCTCATCAAATAAGCATGAGTTTTACATTTATCATAATTTTTAGAGAGGTTTCCATCTTTGAAACACATTCTTATCTGCTCAGAAAAATAAGGATGAAAATAAATAAAATAAATTTAGATTATTCCCCTATAAATTTGTTTATACCGTTTTTTTATCCCAGTAGTACTTCTTGTCCATACTGCTTTTAAGTCTATTATATTATCTTTTGTCATCTGAGTTTTGAATGTTCTGGTTGACACTTTCAGTGTTGAAATCAAAGATGTTATCTGTATTCTAATTATCACTCAAACCTCGTTTGTTCTGTAATTGTCTTTCTACTAACTAAATTTGAATGTATTCTAATTTGAGAGAGAAAAATTCATAAGAACTACCATATTTTCCTTTTAATATGTCTCATGTGAGAAGCCCTAAATTTCTGGTGGAAATGGTAAAATATCTTTTGTTTTTATTCTCTGAGTTTATTAAAATTTTGTAATTAAAATCAAAGTTTAGAATTTCCATACCTAGTGGTTGGGTTTGTTTCAATGGATAAAATTCAGAAATGATCACACCACTCCTAGAAAATTAATTTTCCTACTATTTTTTCTTTAATCATCATTACATATTTTTTCAGTATTTATTTTTAATAATGCTCCACAGTTCTCCAACAAAAAGCATGTTTTTCACTTTGTCTACTTTCTCTTCTATTTCTTCATAAGAAAAGGAAGTAGAAAAAATCATATAACAGTGAGCAGAACTTGGTGATATGAATTTCTGTTAAACTTGAAGAAATTGCAGCAACCCATAGACTTTACTAATCTCAAATTTTCTCACTACAGTTTATTAAATTAAAATTTCATAATTTTGTATGCATATTTAATGAATTTTAAAATATGAATGTACCTGGCAAATGTGATTAAGTTGATAGAATCTATTTCTTTGCTATTGAGATTAACATAAATTACTGTACTTTAAGAGAACTCAGTGGAACTAAGCTACTTTTTTTCAGCTCAGATTCTGATTCATAGTACAAAGGACAAAGCTCTAGTAATATGCATTCAGAGAGAACTGGGGTGAGAAAGCAGTGTGCTGACAGCAGTTTAAGAGTGTTGAATTTCTTTCCTTTGTCAGTAATTATTTTTATTCTCCTAGCAACATCATATTAGTTAGTTTTACAAAATGGGACAAAACCTTCTCATCTCACTCTTGGACAGAGACAAAAAAACTCAGTCCTGTTCAAACTTGTAACTTGTTTTCATAAAATGTATTTTGGGGTAAGTCTAGCATAGAAGATTGAAGGACAAAATCAAGTTCTCCTGCTAACTCTAACTACAAGCAAAAAATTAAAAACACCTGTGATACTTTCCAGTTGAACTCAAAAATTCATTGGATAGAAAAAATAGTAAGATACTGCGAGGAACATCACTCCAAAAGTATGCACAGAAAAATGAATTTTATGTACTTTGTTGTCACTTTTCATGTAGTGTAGCAATCTACTGTGAAAATGCAATTTAATAAGATATAGGCAATCTGTAAATATGTACTGGTGTTTGGCTAGGGACACAAGTTTATAATATTTGGCCTGAGGACATTGTTTATGTTAGCAGCCATTTCATTACTGTTCATAAACAGATCACATCAAAACTAGTCATAAGAAATCACTCCATTTCTATGCCAGCCTAGCTGAAACCTACAGTACCCCTCATGATTTCAAAATTAGCCATTCCAAAATGCTTTAAGGATCAGAATTGCATTTAAGACATCTATAAAGTCAATTACACAGCCTTAGGAAAAGTAATGTTGTTTATGAAGTGAGCAAGTAGCCAGGCAAATGAACCAGGTATAGGTTCTACAAATCTCTTAGCACTGCTTTCAGTAAGTTTGCTGCTCACCAGAGTGAAGAGTAAAGTGTCATGACCATCATGGTGCATAAACTCTTCAGTGATGCATAGCAGCCATGGCAGGTTGCAGCTCTTGAAAGAATTCACGATGCATATAGCTCATTACATCAATACAGTGACCAAAGGCAAGTTCTGATTGCCTCATTGCCTCTAATATAAATTCTTTGTGCATGTACCTTATACATCTTTCATATCAGTAAAATATCAGCCTGTATAAATATGCAGCAAATACCACAAATATAAAAATGCAATAAATTTGAAAAATTAATGCAAACTTAGAAGGACAGATTTTGCACACTGAAAAACAGCACCTATAGATAAGTTTTAAATTATTGTAGAAGGATTTAAGTCAGAATCCAGGTATTTCATTGAAGATCAAGAGATAATACCATTATTAATTTCTTATTTCTTTAGCAGTTAGGGATTCTAGCCAGAACTCATAACTCAAAGAATGGAGTGATTAAGACACTTACATCATTAAATTATAATTTTCTCATTGCAAACTTTTAGTTTACAAAGTATTTTCAAATTATATTAAATGGCTTCATTACTTACTATATACATTTTCACCTGCTGCTAGTGAGTGTTTCCATTATTAACAGGGAAGCTGGCACCTCAGAGGTGATCTCATCAGCACAAGGTGGGTATCTAGCTCTAGTTGCAGTGTCAGGCTACAACAGGTGCAGAAAGGATGCTACTGCTTGACTGGAAATGGAAATGGTGTCCAGGTTGTAGGCAGAAAAGAGGAATCCTATTAAAATTAATAGTCTGCTTATTCCCTTTTTTAATCAATGTACTATTGAAATGGTGTTCTTTCAAGGTTGCACAGCTGGTTTAATGCTGATTATGTTTTAAGCACAAAGAATAATTAAATAGGATAGAAATGAGCGTAGGGTCATTCATGACAGAAAAGAGGCCAAGAGCTGCACAATAAAGGCATCTTGCAGATAAAACAAAAAAAGTAAAGATAAAATTACTGCAAAACTATTAGTTTATGGACTATCTTTTGTCTTCTGCAGAAGAAATCAATAGAACATTTCAATTTCAGACCCATTAGAACAAGTCACCAACTGTTAATTCTGTTGCTTTAACTCATACAAGGATAAGCAAAATGTCATAATTTCTGTGAATTTTATGGTTTCAATGCTAATACTAATACAAGACAATGCATCTTCTCAAAAAACGACAAACAAGCACAAAAATTCTAAAAACCATGATGTTATTAGAATATCTGTATACTAGACTATGTTTCATAGAGACCTTCAAAAGTAGTAGACCAACTCCCTGCAGTAAGAGGAGACATCATGCACTAGATTAGGTTGCCCAGAGCCTCATCAAGCCTGGCCTTGAATGATTCCAGGGATGAGGCCTCCACCACTTCCCTGCACAACTTATTCTCTGGGCAGCTTGTTCCGGTGTCTCACTACCTTTCAAGATGAAGAATTTCTTTCTAACATCCATTCTAAACTTTTCCTGCTCTAGTTGAAAACCACAGCCCCTTGTCTCATCACTACATGCTCAGACAAGCAATCCTTCCCCAGTTTTCCTGTAGGAGCTGGTAGTCTGTGATGATGTGTCTCTGGAGCCTTCTCTTTTTCAGACTGGACAGCCCCACTTCTGCAGCCTGTCCAGGTCCCTCTGGATAGCATCCTGTCCCTCCAGCTTTCTGACCACACCACTCAGCTTGGTGTCATCCACAAACTTGCTCAGAGTGCACTCAACTTTCACTGTCTATATCATCTATGAAGGTATTAAACAGCACTGATCCCGGCACAGATCCCTGAGGGACACTACACATCACTCCTCTCCATCCAGTCACTGAGCCATTGACTTCAGCCCTCTGGGTGTGATGAGAGGCCAGTTCCTTATCCATTGAAGAGTCCACCATCAAATCTATAATTCACATTGTTATCTATAATGTTTCATTTCATTGATTGTTTCATTTCAGGAAGTGGTAATTTTCTGCATATACCGCATGCTATTTAAGTCTTACTTACATGAAATTACACTTTTTGATGGTGCTTCTGAAGTAAAAATTGAACACTGAAGTCCTATGAGTTTGATCAGGAAAGCTTATTCTTTCTTCCATAACCTTTGGACTAAGGATCTAATTTTATTTACTCACTGGAATCCTACTCAGAGAGATAAAAAAGTATTACTCCTATTTTTTTCTATTGAAATAGCTTTTGTTCTTTTTGTTTTCATATTAAAGGAAAATTCACATATCACGTTATTTCAAAGATTTTGATGGTTTACTTCTCAAAAAATGAAGCAGGTTATGACCTTTAGTTGGTTTGTTACAATTTCAGAGGGGGCAATAGGGATCTACTAGATTTACAAAGCAATGTGATGTCATGTGGATGTGCAAAACAGGGTTTAACAAATGATTTAATAAATGATCTCATATAAATTGTATTTCTGTGAGTGAGTGACTGCATATAAAAATATATAAAAATTTTGTAGAAGCAAAAATATAGAACCAACGGAGCACTTCAATGAGAATCTAATATTGCCTCATTTTATCCGATGAGGTGCAAGCAATGTAGCATTAGTGTGTAAAAAATACTGTTTCCCACCATAGAGCAGATATGAACAGAACTGTGCTTTTTTAAATAGGGATTTTTGCTCCTTATGTAAAAGTTTAGAAACAAAATCAGTTCTGTGGTATTTTGCTGAGCATCTGCCTGTTTTTTTCAGACTGTCACAATATATCAAATTTCATTGCTCTGGTACCACTGCATCAGCTTTTCTAAGGTACTGCATGGCAGACACAGTTAAGGGTAAGCTAATGTTCTCTGACTCCACTTCTCCAGGCTCAGGGATCTCGTTTGAGAAAAATACTTTTTTTCCCTCTTAGCCAGGATTTCAAATAGATTAGACTCTTGCAAAATATAAAATCTGCATTTTCTTCAAAAAAAACCCTATCACAGTCACAAAGAAAACATTTATTTTGCAAAGAAAGATTCAACTCAAATTATATTTCAGTTTGTTACCTGAACTGTGACCACTCTGTGTAATTTGAGCTCTTAATCTCCTTGATTCAACTATATCACATACCAACGAATATCTTATTATGGTCTGTGCAACAACTTTTCTCTGAATTGCTCAAAGATTAAGAAATATAGAGAAACATCAGTTTCTCAAGTTTCTGGCTGATTCTGTCCATCTCTCACTCCCTTCAGGGGAAGTGACTGCTTTTGTCAGGAGACAGAAAGCCAAGTGAGTGGCTGGAGTTCAGCACTTGCTGGTATAATAAGAAGGTATGGAATTAGGGCATGGTGCCTGATCTGGCTAGTGGTGAAAATGGGACAAGCTTTGCTGAAATCACTGAAATGCCTCGAGCAGATATTTTGTTTGTTTCAGGTACTCTCTGAAATTTATGAGCAGAGTTAAAGCTCTATGCAACAGAATCACATCACTGTCATTAGTATTCATTTCATGTTTTGATAACTTGCCAAGTGTTTTTGCAATAGATTGTACAAATACTTTATAGTGCTGGAAGTCTACAGTAATATATACACATATGCAATACAGGATTCAAAATAACTGATCTGATAACTCTTTAGATTAGATTTAAGGATCAGTTTTATTGTTATGGAGAAACCTGAAGTTTCTGAATTCTTCATTATATTGCAAGAAGACGAGTTTTATCCTAAGAGAGCTAGCAGTTGTGGAAAATAATCTACGTGTGCAGCATTTCAAATCTACATGAAAGTAAATTTCCATGTCTGCTTTTTTAGCTGCAGCTCACACTCTAGGGCTTTGTTTCAAAAAGCACATGCTTAACACAGCTCAAGATGCAGAAACAGAACCAACTCATCTCTGCCTTTGAGGTGTCCTTGTTTTACATCTGTAATGCAAATGGTGGAAGAGAAAAACTGCAGATAGGATGATGTAGATGGAATGGGTTTGACTGTCTTTATAATAGTGATTTTCACCTTGTCAGCTTCTGAGGTACTTGTTTTGTTCATATACTAAATTCTGTCACTGAAAGAAACAAGCATAAAGACTTCTGCTTTCAATTTTTGTTTAATACAATTAACCTGAGAGCATATGATAATATTCCATAGAATATTATATACAAGGAGCACCCTCAGTCACTGTGGAATGGCAGATAAGTTTGGGATTCAGTTTAACAGTTATTCAACAGTTTTGAGGAAAGCATTCTTACTGCAGAAAATCAAGTGATCATTTCAATTTATTAGAGACCTCAGAATAAAATTTAGACTAACAAAATGTAATAATACTATTACACTACCTGAGCTTCACTAAACAAAAATTACAGAACACCCAGTGACAACTGAATTTCCAAAACCAGTTGGGTCTTTGTCTGTTATGCTCTGCTCGAAGAACAAATAACTTTTTAAACACCAAGTAGTGGTGTTCTTACTTGCTAGTAAGAAAAAAAAGGCAGAAAAAATCCTAACTAAAAACATAATTTATGAAAGTTGTTTGAATAGCAATATGGTTTCTTGAAATCAAAAAGGAAAGTTTGTTCAACCTTGACATAGCAAAATGGGCCCCAAAATTACTATTCCAAATACCAATAAAGGAGAGACAGGTGTTTTTAGTTCAGCAAATCTTATTCTCCCTGGATTAAAAGTATCTCTTTTTCAATAACAGTTATTATTGTTAGTGCCCTTCTAACTTGCAGAGGAAAATAAATTGGAAGACATTTGATTCAGATGTGAATATTACCAGTGAAATAATTACTAAAATCTGAACTACATTGCCTGAAATTATTCTTGTTAGACTTATTAATCACAGAGATGGCCTTTCATACATATGCATATAGAAAAAAATATTAGTGATGAAAAACCAAACGTGACTAAAATTCACTTCCAAACCCCAACATAAATCAATTCAGAAATTCATTCAAGACCGCCTTTTTTTTATTCCTACATGGCATTTAAGTGCAAGTTCCACTTCTCAATGAGATTTTTATTTGAAAGCACCAAGACATTGACCACTGAAGTCCCCCAATACTATTTTCATTATTCAGAGGACAGAAATCTTGAACAGGTTTACTTGTAAGTAATATTTTCTACTGTATATTGTGAAAGATATAGCTAACTTGCAGAACCCTTCTGTTAAATTACTTGCCACAAATCTCCACTTAGGCCATCTGGCAACTTTTTAGTGCACTATGACTTCGAAACAAGACCACCAACCTATCAAAGAGAAGCAGCTTAAATTGTAATACATCATCTCTACTATAATTATGCTTTATATGTGTGACTCTACCACAGAAGCTGGTCTCTAATATACTCAAGTTTTATGAAATTCTCACACAGAAAGGCATGGAAAGATTTTTCCAAAATAAAATTTTTGTTAGTAATTAAAATGTCTGAAGTATGGTGTTGTGTTGCAGAACAAAATTTCCATAGTGTGAAACTGCTAATTATTATTTTTCTGATGACTTTGAAAAGTGTTTCTCTGGTGTCTATATGATTTATGAACTATTTCAGAATACTCAGTCTGAAATTCACTTCTTATTTCTTTTAAATCTGTAGGCCAAACTCAACAGAATACAAAATAAGTTTGAATTTCATTTGGAAATTTGTGTTTTACTAAAGAAGTTACAAAGGCCATAGAGGTTTAAATTTGCACTGAAATTGTGTTTTCTTTAAAGCTTTCAGAATGATGAATGACTCACATTGATATAAAACTCATTAAGCATGTCTTTCAGGGGGAAAGCAACTTCAAAACAGACTTCCTTTCAATTCCCCCAACTGTCAAAGTTATTATTGAAATGGAATGTTTTCTAAGTCTCTGGGAAAATGGTAGCAAACTATCCTAACTGAAAATTGTAAATCTTATATTTAATAAGCAATATTTCATTGTTATGTAGACAACACCATTTATTTATAATGTAGGAAAAGGTCACATATCCCTCTTTGATTTTTATTTTTTTGACACCTATGTAGATTTTTTTCAGTGTTTTGGACTATTTGCTTTGTGCTTTTCTAATATAAAGTTGTTCGGCATTTTACTGGACCCTTTTCCTTGTTGACTGAAGTTCTCTTCCTTTTTAATTAGATTGACCTTTCAGTTCACTTGGCTGCCCTCAAAATGTGAGAATGAGTGCTCTTTTGGAAGGCAAGGTGAAATCAGCACATAGAGACTGAAAACAGTCATGTGAAATAAGAATATTTTATGCAGCTATCCCAGCTTTATAGCTGCACAATCGTTATGTGCATAGCCTCTAACACAAAGAAATACTGACCTCTGCAAATTTTGTGACATTTTAATGATGGCAGGTTGTTTCTCTTCTTGAATGAATGCTTTTATAGTGCACTTTGTGACTACTGTTCCAGAGTATATATTTACTGGCCCATAACGATTTGCCTTTTTTTACCCTTCCAAGTTACAAAGGATAAGCTTTAAGTAACTACAAAGCATAAAGTCTTTTGCTAGCATCTATTATATAACTTGTATTTCTCTTTTTATCAGTATCATAGAAAGAAATGGCTATTAAAGTCACATTCTTGAGGTTAAAGACTAAAATCATTGGACTTTATTTGAATCTAAAAAGTGATTACATGTCATCCAAGTAATTTAGAAAGAAATAAAATGAGTGTACTATACAGGTTTATGAATAGTTCTGAAAGTTTAATGGGTGATTCACAAAATCTTTTCCACTTTTATCATGAAGAAGATAATGAAGATAATGAGCAACATGCACATATTTTAATTTTAACCTGTTTCCACTGCCTGTAGAACAAACTCTTATCTGCCTCACTAGTACTGTTACTTAATTGAAACTGTTTCTCAACATACAGTTTTCAATGCTTTTGCTTCATTGAAGGGCTTTAAATTCTTCTAATTTTCTAACTTTCTCAGCTAACTGTATAGAGTTCATGTAATGTACTTCTCATATTATACCTCTAATCACTTGCAAAGAATTCATAAGAAGCATTCATGATTACAGTAGCAGAGGGAGATGGTGTCTTGTAGTTCTGCTCTGCCCAGTTGTAGGACACTATGTCTGTTTGGACTGCTCCATCTACAACATTTAAATGCTTGTTTAGGGGACCGATCTGTGCTTTTCTAAATGAGGAAATGTACATAGCAACTCACCTTTTAGATCAAGAAATAGAAACTATTCTCCATGCTAAGAAATTCTCATTGTGCACTTTTTATTGTAATTTAAAAAAAAAATAGATGTGTGGAGATTCTTGATATTTCATTTAAATGATTCAGCTTTACACAGATTAGGTAGAAAAGTAACAGGTAGACAGGGGTCTGAAGAAGCAATATTGAATTTAACTGATATATCATCTAATGGCCAAGAGTGTATGGTGGAATAAATAGTAGATTTTAATAAACTCCCTGGAAGCTGGGTAAGGATATGATGAAGAGGGAAACAAAAAACTATTAAGATAAGGAAATATTCTATGAGACAAAAATGTAATTATTCATCAGAGGTATTATAAAAACCATGCGCAAGTGGAATTTGTGAGAATGATCATATTGCATAAAAAGGTGAGATTTACTAAGCAAATCTCTCTGTCAACAGATTTTTAGTTTTTTCTTCAATTTTAATTCAAATGCTGAGCACAAGAGAGAAGTAATACAGCCAAAAATTTTTGCCTTTTCTGTCACATGTGAAGAAAACCAGACAGAACAAAATAAAAGGTGCTCTGAAAAAAGTTAATAAAGGTACAAATAATGCACCACAAGTATTTGATCCATTTCATGCTAGTCTTTTAACAGTATTGAATTTGTATCCAAATTTTCAAGAATCTGCAACTGGATTTTTTAATGATTCATAACTACTTAGGATAACCTGTTCTTAGGAAGTCTTATAAGGGATGAGATTTCTTACTCTGCAAAATTACCTAAATTACCTTAGAAATATAGTATATGTAACTTTATGTGTGTTTGATACCTTATGAACCCATGTCATGGTGTCACCTAAAGGCCAATGATGAGTTAGTTGTCTGTTCTCCCCGAGCAAGCTGGGTTTCAAACTATTGAAACATTCTGTCACTCAAGGCAGAGAAGAAGGAGACTCATGAGTTTAGAAGGAACTTTTAAAGTTTAGAAGCAAAATCTTAAAATTAAAAGGAAATTTTTAAATAGATAGAAAATATACAAAACAACAAACTCCCAGGATGACATCACCCGCTGGATTCTGTGATTAAATGAGAACTGGATTCTGGATCTGCAGTCAGCAGTGCGTGGATTGAGATCAACTATAAACATTGGTTCTATAACTCTGAGAATGAACAATTTTCTGCACAACCCGTTGTTTCAAAGAGCTAGAAGAGGAATAGTTAAGAACTAAAATTGCTAAATAGAAAGTTGGTTCTGTTCTGCTTCAAACCAGCACAACATGCCTAGGATGAAGTACAAATTCATATTCCTGTTCCAAATTATTTCATAAGTAAAGGATTTTGAAGTAGGTGTCTCTTTATTGTTGTGTATCATAGTTCACATAAATGGCAACAGCTGCACTCCATCATCAGTGCTGTTCCAGATGTTCAGTGATGGCAGAATTTTCTTTTTTCATCACATACCAGTGATGTAATGCTTTCTAATACATTTTTTACAGACAGGAAAAAGGAACACATTTATTTTTATGTGTGTTTCAGATAGATAAGAGCTGCATTTTTTGGAAGGTCATCCTCAGATATCCTTCTGATAGCATTTCCTCTCATAAAAGGAAACAAATTTTTCTTGATCATATATGCTGCTTTAAACCAAAGAATATTTTCTAAATCATAACTTAGTTTTTTATCTCTGTGATCATCAGGAAAGGATTTGAGTCTGTAAATGACAAACAACAGATGATGCTGTAGTAGTAAAAGTTAACAAACTATTTATAGTTTGAGTTTTCAGAAGTCTTTCTGTCTTTGAGGTGTGTCAGAGGTATCTCAGCAACTAACGTAATTTAAAAAATGTTGGTGTTCATTATTTTAGCACTGCTTATATTGAACTTTAGCTCAAGTGGTCAGTGGAAGATCCTGTTATGTTTCCAGGTTCTACTTTGCATCATCATGCAGGACATCTTTTTCCCTTTTATGTAATAATATGTTTACTTCATAAAGACACTAATTCAAGTCCTCAGTATCACTTGCAGACCTTTTCATTACTTTTTGTATGAAATCCTTCTAACATATATCTCCTAAACCCCCAAGATTATATGAAGATTTTTAAACATAAATCTGATATTTTATTTCCTTGCAAAGAGAATGACATAAACCAAAAATTATTATAGCAATTCTCATCTTATCCTTTGACAGTTCTATTATTCAGGCGCATATGCAGGAGTCACCATGAAATACCTCTAATATAAAACAGTAGCACTAATGATAATGTCATAAGCCAAGAATGACCCTAAGATATGGTTTATATGTACATGTAATAGAAATTTTAAAAATTCACTTTAGGACATTGAATTCCTTCTTCAGATGTGAAACAGAATCAGCTAATTTCATAACATAGAATTGAAAAATGTGTTTAACCTATTTAAGCTACTGCATTGAAAAGGGTGTACTCAAAGAACACAGGTGCATAGTAATAGTATGAGAAGAGCTACTGTCACTATGCATGAAGCAAAAGAGAGGAATATCAAATTTGGGACAGTGAAAAATGAGGTAGGAGGAAAATAGAATATGTGATGAAGTCATTATCTTCACTGAGATTATAATTTTTATATTCAGTGAATATAATTATAATTCAGTGAATTCAGTAAATTGGAGTTTCCAGGCTTCCCTCTACAACATATACCTTAGATTCAGGATTAAAATCAGTGAGGGATACTCTACCAAGATACACTGTACTGCTAAGCAAAGATTCTTTTTTCCCCTTGATCAAGTGTGTTCATCATGGTGGGCATCAACTCTGTCAGTTCTAAAGAAAGATGTACAAACTTGTTTGAATTAAATTGTTACTGCTAAGTGAATGAAATGAAGAATTCAGACATTTTATTTTGTTTCAGGCTGACCCAGAAGTCAAATGTAGATTAAAAATTCACTTCATTTTTTTAGGAGGATGAAGTGTTAGTAGGAAAATGAAAGGGCAGAGAAATGGCAATAAAAACCAAAATTAAAAAAAGCAGTCAGTTTTAAGAAGAGAGGTAGAGAAATAATCTGTTGCAGATGCTACTTAGTAACCATTACCATTGCAGATAAAATAAATTGTCTTGCATTTGATGTGTAATTCTAAAAACAAGCAGCAAAGACAGTATTATATTACTATATAGGGGAGTTCTGTTAAAGCTTTTTCTCAGTTGAGGTAATCCAAGTTATCTTGGTGAAAGCTCAGAAAAATGTTAAGTCCTTTTCTAAATTCCAGTTAGAAATTAAAATCCTTCAGGCAACTTCCTGAATCCAGACAGGTACACTTGGTCTACACAATGCTGAATGCAGAGGCAGGATTTCTGAAATATATTTATTGGATTTGAATAAAAAAGTTTCACCCCATTTCAAATGCATTTTAATGAGGATACTTTTCACCATGAATATTTAAGTTCACTACCTTTTGTCTTTCATGTTTGCTTTCTGAAAAAAGAAATGAAACAAACAGTATTTCATTTAAAGTAAAATTTTAAGATATAAAAAAAATTCCAAAATTTTGAACAGTAATCCCACATGCTACAAAAAGACTTTATGCATTATTAATTAGAGATATGAATATCTATATTTACTTGTGTATGTGTGTGAATAATTCAGTTGGCCAGCATATAAAATGCCAGGTTATGTAACTAGCCAACAAAATAGTTTTATGAGATTTTGAATTTCAGTTTGTTAAGAAGAATGAGGATAAATATCACAATAAACTATCAAATTAGATACAGGAATCTTCTGATATCTTATGCTCTCTCTACATTAAAGAAAGAAATCAGTCTAAATAAATGTGTGCTTCTGAGATGACTTCAAATGTCAGTTTATGAAGGAAAGGATTTTTATGACTGTATAGTGGAGCATAGCACCATCAGACTTTTAAAGTAAAATTAAAAATAATTTAATCAGATAGTGAGAGGAATAACAGTGAATAGTAAAAATTAAATACAGTGAATAGACAGTAAATTACTACGAAACTCTGTCTTGAGTTTTGTTCTTAGTTCAGGCGTGAGAATTACTGCAACAGGTAAGTCATCATATTCAAAGACTATCTCTAAAATATCTGTTTGCAGACAAATTAATTTTAGGAATAAACACTACATAATGTATTACATTTAATTCATTATTGTTACAGGAAAACACTGAAACATATTGCTTCTACATAAACTTTTCGTATTATGCATAAAACTTTCTCTTCTGGAATCTGGAATAATTAAGAGTTTTGTAACATGAAAATTAGCATAATCTGTAGGTTCCTAAAATCACAGTTACAAAAAACACGCTGAGTTGGCAGAATCCTAAGACCCAACTTTGTGGCAGACTGTCCTGTCTGTTTCCAATTGCTTGTGTAGTCTCAGCCTACTGGGTGACAGGGCAGTATGAAAAACAGAAAAAGCCTCAATGCTGTGTAAACACAGCTCATAAAAACCTAAAATACAGCACTGTCTAACTTGTCTTATGGTATGGCTCTGACAATACAGACCTTGACCTCTTGTGATGAACTTGCAATCCGAAGAGGATAAAGCTGGCAAAAAACACTACATGAGAGTGAGCAGGACACAGAGCTGCTCACTTAACAGATAGAGCATTTGTTTGGATATTGGATACAAGTGACCTGAAAGCAGACCGGCTGCTGGAAAAACATTCAAGAATTGCTGCAACATGCAGCTTGGTTTTTTCACTAAGAGTTCATTTTATGCAACAGAAATACACTGATAAAATGCTCCCCTTAACTCCTGTTAATCATATTTAAAAGAATATCTTTTATTCTATTTCAAAATGTATGTATTACACGTACTTATTGCTCAAGATACCACAGCCGTACACAGTGCCGTGTGCCTTACAGTTACTGACTGTGTTACTAATTTGTTCTGCATTGTTAATAATGCCAGTTTCATACCCATGATGTTAATGGAGAGAACATGCTGGCATCTTAAATGCAGCCTCAGATTTATGACATTATTCATCAGAATAACTATTTATAAATTGCACACAGTGGTATTTGCTATACAACACAATTACTGAAGTGTGTTATCAGTGTGAGAGCATCCGAACACTGGTGGATCCTGAACTTCAAAGATGAGAAATTTAAAATTCCTCTTAAAATAAAAGTTGTACCAGACAACATGTGATAACAATGATGATGATAGGTAACTGCAACAAAGAAACAGAGATTTTTTTTTAGAACTGTTCACATTTTTATTGTTGAATTTGGTAAAATTTGGCATTTCTGTAGAAGATTTTGCCAACTGATGATGTGAAGCAGACTGCAGATTTGCAAGAGTCATGAAAAAGTGCTTACTGAAACATGAATAAATGATAAATTATAATAAAAACAGGTGTCTAAAATTATCTAAGTGCATGACGAATACCATGTGAACATATGAGATCATCAAAATAATGTTGAGAGTTACTTGTATATCATCTCATCTTATTACCTGTGATTTTTGAAAGCTACTAGAGTTTTAATGAAGTGTTAGAAATGCAACTATACTACGAGATTTAAATTTCATTAGGATTATATGTGCCTAAAATAAAATAATCTATAAAATAGATTGTATATTGTGTATAGTGGCTGCCACAGTAAATTAATCACATTTTATCTATTACTAAATTAGAAAAACAATACTGCAGTTTTTCAGTACTGTAAATCCAAGGTGTACTGTATTTAACATATTCCCTATTATATTCCCTATACTTTTAAATTCATTTCTATGCTAAAATCCCAAGCATAATAATAATCATCACTTTAGGCTGCAGATCATCTAGTCCGACCATCAGCCCACCTCTGGCAAGATTTTACCTGGACAAGAGCTTAAACCCTTGACCCTCAGATAGAAACCACATATAATGAACACCATTATAATGAACAAATTACCACATCTGAGCTCATTTCCTCTTGTTTCATGTGTTCTCCAAGAAGTATTCTGTATTGCTCTTTGTTTGGACAAACAAACAAACATAAAAGAAGATGTTCTAAACATCAGGATGTTTTACTAGCAGCCTTTGCACTAGATTAAGATCTACAATGAACCACTGAAGTTCTTTAGGAATCTATCAGATTCCATTTTCAAGAATTGCTTTATTAGTATTTATTAGTATTTCCTTTCTCTTGACTAGTTTTAAATTCAGTGAAGCTCTTTGCTCCCTTAGAGTTTGAGAATTACTTTACTTTACCTTGTTTATGTTACTGCTATTTGGTTGAGTCATTCAGCTCAGCTTCAGATGTTTGTCTCATTAGCATAATCTTTGACCGAACTTCTTAATATGGACAATATCTTATTTCATTTGTGTTTATATCAATATATTACTAAATTGGATAAAAGGAAAACAGTCCTATTCTCAGCAAACACTAACTATTTAGCTTGTCTTGCTAGTTCTGTCAGGTTTATATCCAAAGGGAGGCTTGCAGAGAGAAAGAGAATTCCAGACATCCCTGTCATGGTACCAGTTGAAGAGGGACTGAAAAAAAGTTTTTTTCAGTTATCTGAGTTATGCTACACATTACTAAAAAAAGGATTTGTGTTTTATTCACATTTTCCCTCCTACAAATATTCCCTTTGTCTTTATTGTTTTCTCCAATCTAAAACAAAAAGCGTACAGAGAATACAGGCCTGAGATACCAGCAGCTTGATGATGCTCCCCACAGTGCATACATTCCATCAGTCTGGCAGCATGGACTTAATTTAAGGGGGGGCTCATGATATGTGCCTGATTTCTGCAGCATGCATATGTAATTTGTTTGCTCCATTTTTTTGTTCTCATCCTTTCCACCTTATTTCAGACTTTCTTGAAACAGATGAAACTCAAAAAATAAACAAAACGCACTGGCAGCTTTCCGACTACCTTTCCATCTTGAACTCAACAGGCAAATGGTATGGAACTTGTAAGCACACTAGTCAAAGCTACCTTTGCAATCTGTTGTTTGGCAGTTCGCAATTAGTGGGAGGAAAGATTTAAATGTCTCAAGAGATGCAATTTTCCTAACGCAGCTCTTAGCACTTTATCTATGATTTTCTTCTACAGAGAAAGAAGTGGGAGAAAAAAGGGAGGAGTAGAGTTTTTGAGATGGCCAAGTGATCTTAGCACTTCTTTCAAATTTTTCAGCTTTCATGCCCTTATTTTTACAGGCAAACTTCTCAGTCCAGGCTTCCTGAGTGCAAAATATGGAAGGGAATTCTGGCAAGACTTATAATAAAATTGCCATCTTTTTCAAAGGAATTATGCATTAGTTGTTGACTCTATGGAGATTTCACAGCACCTCTACCTGACAAACTTAATTCAGTGAGATATAACAATATGGGATAATTGTACAAAAGCAACCTAAGCCAGAGATCTGTATTTTAAAGGTGATCAAATGTGAAGACTGAAGCCATATTTGCATCCATTCTCTATTAAAAGTTATTTAAAGTTATGTCCAAGGTATATAAATCAAAAAAGGATTGTCAAAAACCAGCTCTCCAGATGGTCTTGTTAGGTCCTACAGACTTTGTGCGTGAGAGCTCCTGGGGGAGTCAGCCTGAGTGGATTTGACTTGTGGAAGAGTAGGAGACCTGAGAAGTGTCTGGATCCAGGCAGTGGTACTGGATGGACAAAGGGAACATGCTGTGCCACTATTCTGTGCTCCATGCATATGTCCTTATGAATCTTAGGAATCTGGATCATGATATGTGTGTACTTTCATCCAGACGTTCAGTCTCTCCTAGACAGAGGAGGAGGGTGATTTGACTGTCTGAACTCATGTTTCATATATATAGGTGCTGCTGAAGATGGCACCTTATCTGTGGTAGTCCATGCAGCTGATCATGTATCTATGTGGGAAACATGATGAGCTCTGCCATTGGTTGAATCTGAGAAAAAACTGCAGCTATGTGCCTCAGTGGCACAGAGACTTAGTGGTCCCTGGGTGGATTCCTGCAGCAGGCCAAGAGGAATTCCTGACTATGCAAATGCTGGAAGCAGTGACTGCTCTTAAAATTCCTTTACAACTGGATACATTTTCATTGAATCTGTGGAATAATTAATTTTAACCACGTAGAGACTAAAAAAACTTGTGTTGTCATAGTTATATAGCAGCAAATCTCAATGACAATAGCAATAGAAAAAAATACTGAAAGCTTAGAAATAGCTTTAATTAATACCAGTTTTTATCCAAAATCCTAGAAAGACAAGGACTTAGTTTGAAAGTATGGAATTCAGTAGATGAATCCGAACTATACAGTCTAATCTGAAGTGTCTAGTCCATACAGTTCAGGCTATATCTAGACAAGCTTTATAGTCTTATCAGTGGGGAAAAATAAAATTATAAAACTAAAGAACTTACTTTGATTTGAAAGTGAATCTTTGGTGCAAGAAATTATATGTTGAAACAGTATACACAGCAGTATAAACAGTTTCTTGTGCACTGCCCAGATTTTGCCTCAATTTTAATCTCCTCTGGTCTGGCAAATTTGGTTATCAAAGTGAATACTTTCAGTCATGACTGAGAGTATGTCTGAGGGTGGGGCTTATTGGTGTCAGTATGTACTAACTCACTGAGCATGACCAAACAATTTTTCTTCAAAGTTCCAACCTCATAATATGAACAGGAAATGGACAGTCAGTCCTTGGTAAACCCACAGAAGGGATGTGGCTGCAGCTGCTAATAAATCTGTTGGAAATCTCATATGAAACAAAGCAGAACTGAAATAAAAGAATTATCAACTTTAATAAAGTATATACTTTTTTCTATTTTTTTTTTGCCAGTTTGATGTGCAGAATCCTATTTCACAATAATGTGAAAAACACAGAATTAAGGTTGATTTCACTGTGCTATCACTGATAAGTGTATATATCCTGGCTTTAGTGTAGTAGTAAGCACTAGAGATTTTTCAAGCAGTAAGTGAACTTTATAGAACTATTTACTGAGTTATAAATGTCAACAAATACTGCCAGGAGAAAGAACAATTTGCACTATAAAGTTCTGTCCTATTATTCTTTTCACTGCTAACATTATCTGGATTACTTAAGAGCAACAAAACTGCTTAAATTTCCATTCTTGAATTCAAACATATAATTTATTCAACAAGTTAGCCAATTATAATTTCTTCCTTCTTACTTTAATCACCAATATTTTTTGTGGCAGTTACAATACCTAGTAATATGCCTCACGTGCTACCAATACTTCTGAGAAGTTATCAAAAATAATGACATGAGATTATAAAAGAGTAAATAATTTGCAAAGATGTATTCTGCCTTCCATATAATTAATTTAGTTTTTTTACTAAAACATCTGAACTCAGTAGCTACAAATAATAAGTAGACATCTGAGAACAGCTTCACTTAACCTTAAATTTCCACTTGATTATACCTTGATCTGTCATGATCTAAAAACAAGTAATTAATTTCATTAAAACCCCCATTGTCTTATACTGGGAAAAATTGTCAACTTTGACAATCATAGATTTAGACATCCAATTTATTATTATTATTTTTTAATTTTATTCCTCTCCATCAAATACAAGGTAAACTGAATAGTACCCAGAACGCCAGCCAAGTATTTCATCATAACCCTCTGTAATAGTCTCTTTTCACCCTTACCGTGCTTACTATTGTCTTGTAACTGACTTCTTTTCTTTTAAGCATTTCACATTTTGGTTCACGCAACAATTACATTCCACTTCTGGAGGGAGAACAAGTTTTGTTGAGTTTAGAAAAGTGTATGCCAAATATCACCACCAGTAATCAGTGTAAATAGGGAAAAGACCACATCCTATTTGTAGTTCACATGATGATGTGAGGCAGAAGGAATAACTGGAACAGACCCTTACCAAGAATCACTGATTAAAGAAATAAATCAACTTGCTCTGAATAACCTCAAATCCTGAATGCTTCAATTACAACTTCAAATTACTGCAAAACCATTATTAGGTATTGAGACAATAATTTACATCTGGTTGGCATGATTAGAAATTGAGGCAGTAGTTTATATCTGCTCTATACAAGAATATTCCATATAACTTTTCACCATACTCTAGAAATAATAAGCACAACTCTTGACATCATAAAAGGACCAGATTTAAAAAATAAAAAGATGCTGTATAAATATTACCCAACCATGGAAAATGTGATTCTTTTGGTACCACAGTGTATCGCCTTCTACAAAGAAAACAGAAACCCTGAAGAATGGAATCTGTTATCCAAGACAGGTCCACACCACTAAAATATATTTAAACCCACTAGCAAAAAGTAAAGAGGATAAAACCTTAAAACAAAAAAATTGATAACAGGAAACTGTATGATGATTATTATTGTATTTTGTACTTTGTTCTTAACCATAAGAATTGTTTAAACAATTGCTTCTTGATTTTTTGTTATCTCCACAGTAATTGCTTCATGGAGTTCACTTTTATGATCATGCATTTTGTTTTAGCAAAATTAATCCTCTATTAAGATGACATTTTATTCTATAGAAATATATATTTTTTTCTGACTGATTTTGAATTTAACTATTTAACCTTCCTTAGCATTCCATTGTTCTTGTCTCCTCACTCCCTTTTATACTAGTTCACCAATATAAGAGAAAGTCTGGACTGCAATGCCTGTAATGCACACCATTGTATACCCAGAAACTGAACAGATATCTCAAGAACCATTTCTCAGCAAGGAACAACTTCTAAAACAACACTAAATTCTAGGAAAAAAACAATTTAATTCAAGCAGAAATGATAGAATCATAAATATATACAAACTACCTCTGTAGGAAGGGAAAATGAAGATTTCTTCATGACAATGAAGAAAAATCAAGGTATGTAGAAATCTATAAAATCAAATCTATAAAAATCAAGGACTTTCCCCAAAAAAATTTTAATAGAAATAGCCCCAGTGGAATGAATACTTTTGCATAAGTCTAATTAATTTGAATGCAACAATTAAAATCTATGCATTTTCTGCAAGGCTTTGTTTACATACCAAATCATATTAAAATCATATATATGATGAAGCAGTTCATCTTTAGATGTGAGGACATTGTCTTGAATCATGGAAGAAAGGGATGTGCATATATCTTTGCAGACTGTGGCCCAAAATTTACCAGTAGGGTGTTCCCATAAATAAAATTTTAACATTCCTTAATTGTTATGAAATTTCCAGCATTTGTTAGTTGCCTTGGTTGCAACCAGTAACAGATGTTTCAAAACATAAACCAGGTCATGAGCCACAGAACTGAATAAACAGCTTTTAAAAAAATTTTAAAAATAAATATACAAAATACTGCCTTATTTTATTATGCTAGCTAAGTTGCAAAATTTCCACTGGCTTGGCTCTTCTTTTGTCTCCTGCTTTAAAAGGAGCCAGAAACTTAGTCTGATTCAGGCAAGCTGCAGTTTACATTATTTTGCCAAGTTTCAGATGTCATTACTTCTCTGCCATTAAATAATAAATAGTCTCTTCATTTACTAAAGACTTAGAAGAAAGATAGTCTAAAACATTTATTATGGGCCAAGGAGTTCTAAAAAACTTTGGGATTTCTAGTAAACTCAAATGTCTAGAAGAGAGGAAGGAAGAGAGAGAGAAAGAATGTTTCCAAAGACATTTTGCTCTCAAATGTTCATGTCTATTTTTTACTTTCTTCATAAAAATGAGCTCTCATTTCTGTGCTGCATCTTGAGTCATTCCTGGTTTTGTTCCTTAGTCACTCATTTTCCTTACTTGCATACATGTATTTGTAAGTGGTAATGGAAACCAAACATGTTTATATAACACCAGCACTATGTCAGCTCAAGACAATTTTTCTCTGGTTTTGCAGGCACCTTTTCCTTCTACCTTCACTTTAGGAGACTGCTAGGATGCTAACATCATATTCAGTGTTTCTACTGGAAAAGGAGAAATGTTTGTCAAATGCAGTTAGTTTTCAATGCGCTGTATGTTGATACGATGCTTTTCACCAGATGATTTTGAAACTAAAAATTCTTTAGGATTTCTATAATGTAGAGGACAAAGGCAACAGGCAAATATTCTAAATCTTTCCCATTTATAACTGTCTAAATTTTCTGGAGAGTAGTATTGTAGGAGATGACCTAAAGGTCAAACCATTTAGAGTGCTTCACTCCTAATTCCTTTTTATTACTATTTTACCATTGATGTTGTTGAAGTTTGGAAGAGAGTTCTGGATATTGTAGTTCTGTAAACTTTAGAATAAAACCTGAAGCTGTGTAAAAGACACTTTTTGAATCCAGTTAAAACAGTTTT
Organism: Turnix velox; assembly: GCA_013400935.1. Taxonomy (NCBI): domain Eukaryota; kingdom Metazoa; phylum Chordata; class Aves; order Charadriiformes; family Turnicidae; genus Turnix; species Turnix velox. Next base: position 39,376 of record VZTY01011094.1, read on the forward strand.
ATCTGATTGTTCACTGATTCCTCTTCAGTGGTCATGATCTCCCTCTGGCAAAGCACTCCTTGTGATTGTGAAGATTACTCTCCACGATGCTCCTTCTGTCAGTGTGAATATTGACTTGCTCTTATAAAGGTCAGGCAGCTCCTACAGTTATTGAGAGAGAGAATACTAACTTCAGCATGACAGTCCAACGAGAATTTAACCTTCAAATTATGAAACAGAGTGCTCAGCAGAGCCAGGAATTCAGCCAACTTGAAAGTTGACCTTACTTCTCTGCAGACACAAACGTGGACTTCAATGTTGCCCCAGACAAAAAATGTCAAGCAACAAAGTAGACAAAGGATCCAAGAGATCTACATCTAGCAAGCATTTTATTTTACTTTTGAAAAGAGTGGTAGATTGCATGGAAAGAGTCACTTTTGGATTTCTTAGCTTCCAAAACAAATGTCTTCTATGACTTGTAAGAGTCTTGTGCAAAAAGATAAACCATCCCATGCATTCCTTTTCTCTATTGTTGTGATATTAGATCAAAGAAATTTATTCTCAGTGAAGCACAGCAACCAACTTAGCTCACCTTTGAAAACTCTTCTGTATTTGCTATCATGTGGATTCAAGCTTAGAGCACAGCTGAGGTAATTTAAGGCCTGTAGGCATTTGGCTGTCTATTAGTGATTATGTCCTGTGGTACAATACAAGAGGGATGACAGGGTAGAAGCAGAACTGCAAATGAGAGAATGAAGGCTCACTTTTCATCTTGATGGAGTGTAAAAAATAATATTTTTAATTTTTAATGCAACACATTTATATTGTGGCAGTAGTGAGAGTAGGCTCATATTACATATAAATGAATATAGTTCTTAGGCTTGTAGGAGAATAAAAGAGTCATTATGATGGAGAATATATGAAGGATTTATAAGGCAAGTAATAAAAAGGAAGAAATATATTTAAATCTTAGTCACTCAAGAGTTTGAGCATCTTTTTCTTTATTTAAAAAAAAAATTAAATGCATTGTAACTCTCATAGTTTTAAGTTTTAGATAGTGTAGAAATCATCCTTAATGGCCTTTCTCCCTCATCAGTGGGGCCACCATTCAAATAACAAAGTGCCAATCAGGTGCTCTTGTTCTTCTCTAGCTTCAAGATATTACTAGAGAGCTTTTCTCAGAGATCATGATCTCTCTTCTTGATATGCCATTTATTATAACAATAGTTCAAGGTTTTCAGGCTAATCCATTATAACCCGCTAATTTCTTGACTGACTTTTTTTTAACCAGGGTAAAATACAGCATGCTAATTTTCATTCCTCCTTGACCATCCCACTTGTTTTCATTATATTTGAAAGACAAAAAAATAAATAAGCCAAAAATTAGCTGTGCTGTTTTATTTGAAACATGAAAATTCGAAATTAAAACCAGACTCCAGATCCAATTAAATTGTTTTTAATTGAAAATAAACTTTCTTAGGTAATTAAACTGTGAAATAAATCAGTTCTATGGAAAAAGAATACAGTACGAAATTGGAGAAAAGATATGAAAGATACGCAGGATTTAAAATGAGTGAAGAAAATAACCAAGGCTTTTTCTGTTCTCTGAAAATTGCTTAGATGACTCTGCCTCAGGGATCATCCATTTTTTTTTCTTTTCAAATTAGTTCTCCTTTACACAGTTTTGCAGCACACTGGCTAATACAAATATTTACTTTCAAAATATGTGCCAAATGGTTTCACTTGTTTCTTAAAGCCTTGGTATAAAATTAACAGAATACTAGACAATATGGCAATAAGATTTACCAGCTGAAAACTACGAAAGTTCTTGTAAGCAAATATTGACTATATAGAGTAAAACTGTACAGTTCACTAAAACTTGAACTAAATATAATCAGCTTTTTGAATATATATTCATGTTTAGTAATGCTGAATTCATACTAACCATAGAACTATAAAATGCATTGAGTTGGAAGGGATACTCAAAGTTTATCTTGTCCAACACCCTGCAGTGAACAGTGAGTGACATGAGGTTGCTCAGAGCCTTATCAAGCTTGGTCGTGAATGTCTCCTGTGATGGACTCTCCACAACCTCTTTGAGCAACCTGTTCCAGTGCCTCACTACCCTCACTGTCAAGATCTTTTTCCTTATGTCTAATCTAAACCTGTACTGCCTGTTCTCATAGGAGAGGTACTCCAGCTCCCTGATCATCCTCATGGCCTTACTTTGCACCCTTTCCAACAGGTCCATACCCTTGTGCTAAGGACTCCAGAGGTGGAGTCTCATGAGAGCAGAGCAGAGGCAAAATCACCTCTCTCAATCTGCTGGCTATGGCTCTTGTGATACAGCCCAGAATATGGTTGGCCTTCTGCACTGCACACACACACTGTTCACACTGTACTGTAGCATTTAATCACTGTCTTAAACTTCTGTTCTAGAGAAGTTTTTGAACTTTATGTAGTTATGTAGTTTATAGAACAGTAATCTATTTTTTCATATACTGTCCTGTGTAAAACTATCCTAGTTAAACTTTTGTTCATTTGCATTTCTACAACCAAAAACTAAACCCAACTCTCCAAATAAACATTGTCATTTTTGATTCACTCCATAAGGAAAACACATTCCCCTCTTTAAAGGAGACTTCATTTTGAAAAATAAAAACAACAGAAAAAATATCTACTTTCTTCTTTTGTTTTAACTTTAAAACTGTTTATTTCTGAATATCCTCATTGCCATGAAAATTAGACTGCAGATGGATATGAAATTATTTTCAGTGCACCCTTAAACTCACTACCTGAACCACCTGCCACATGTATAAATGAGTTGCTTCCAGTCTTCTTCATCTGAAAATGCAGCTCGATTTGTAGAAGTTCTATGATGTACATCCAGAAGAGATGATGAACTAGAACTATGATGATGAATTGGATTAGGAATTAGATTTCCTAATTTAAAGCTACAAGGTCAGCTCAAGATTTCAGATACTTGAAATCCAAAATCTAACTTAAAAAGTCTTTTTACTTGTTGAATTCTACTTTGAACTACCTTGGAAACTAATTTAAGAAAACCCAAAACAATCCCTTTTTAATTATTCCTCTCAATTGTAAAGCAAAAATGGTAGTCAACTTTTCAGAAAGAGGAAGAAAACCAGGTCTATCCTAGCTTGAATATCATGAAAAAAATCAGCTAGTTTTCAACTGACTCTTCTTGTACAGTTTTGCCATATCTGATACAGACATAATCACTTAAACATTGTTGGATAAAATTTCCTAGTTCATTCTATCAGATATACCTGTGTTTGCCAGGTGAGCCATAGTGTCTGAACCAACTACCTTCCATCAGCTGAATAGCTCACAAGCAGAATCAGCCTTATCCTAGTAGATTAAGAGACAATCAATATATAACACTGCATTTCCTATTATTTTAGGACCTTAGAGTGCACTCTTTAATTTTAGTGACATTTTTACATCATTAATTGATAGTAAATAAAATAAACGTGATTTAGGAAAAAAATGCCTTTAAAACATCCTTGTAAACTTGTGACTTCCCTCACTTTTGAACTGATATTTAATTGATGAAAAAAGGAGCAGTGATCCCAAATAGCAGCAACTGAATTGATATACTGATGTTTCTGATCAAGGCACCTTTATTAAATGGATATGCTTGAAGTAATTTTGAAAGGCTTGAATTGCAACAAAATCTCTGAAGATATGGTTTTAGATTCTTTAATAATATTATTAGAAACCAGATGATTAATAACTTCTATAAAAAATTTCCTGAAAAAATATTTAGCATTTTATAATGAATAAGTCAATAGCTTTCCTTAAATAGAGGGCTTTGGTTCACATTCCTGACTTGATAACTCCTGTTTCAATTGAACAAGTAAGGAGAAGGATAATAAGCACATCTTTTGTAGGACAGACCAAAACTCCATCATGTCCAGCTGCCTCAACCTGACAGGGACCAAGAACAGACCATAAGAACAAGCAAGCATATAATAATAGCTCTTTAGAGGAATAACTTTCCAGTTTTCATCAATCTGTTTTTGGGGCACTTTCTGCACAGCCGTTGTGTTTAATAGTGCTGGATGGATTCTTTTTCCTTGAATTGATACAATGTTTTTGGTATCTGCAGTACCTTACACTACTATTCTCTGCTCTCTTTTTTTTTTTTAAATTTTTGCTGTCAGCAATGCCAGATTATCAGAAAAAAGTCACTTTGAGTCTGAAGAATAAAAGGCATGTATGAGAGTAAAGAATTATAAAAGACTCTTTTTTTTTTTTGCAAGAATCAACTGGTATAAATATATTTTCATTCCCTCTGGTTACTTTTCCCAACTGGTAGTCACTAAGTGACTCACTAATAGCTACATTATGCCTTTCAGCAGTACATTGATTTGTTTCATGTGCAATGCCAAGTTTATTCTTCACTTTTTTTGGATTAGCCTATCCAACTTTTGGTTTCTGTCAGTTCAGCAAAACTAAAATTTTCCAACAGCTACCCCTGAGGTTTTACTTTCTGCAACAGATCAGTACTTCTGTTGTAGCAGTAAAATGAGTTCATATAAAAGCTGTCCTTCCTTTCAAAAACTACCTGTATAAAATACAGTTCTTTAACTGACTCAAACACAAGATCTTAAAATATTATCTGATATATTTCATGTCAGTTATATCAATTTGCCCAAATTGATGAAGATTCTGAAAATTATATATTTCAATGCCCCTGTTCTCACATTCAAAAGAAAAGATCTCCAGTATTTCTTATATGTTCTTTACTTTCAAGGAGACTAAATTTTTCTTCCAATTGTAGGAAAATATGTTGGGGAGCAGGGCAGGGAACACAAACAAAACCCCATCATCTTCTAGACTTTTTTTTTTACTTGTTTAGTAAGAGTGTTATGGCTTGAAATCCATTACTAGTTTTGTTATCTTGCAGATCTTGTACTCTCAGGAGAGAGTGATGATCATGTTTTGACAGTGCTAGCTGGAAGCAATGTCATGTACAGGGCATAAGCAGCTATCTAACATCCCAGATCATGAGCTGGCAGAGGGAGGATTTTTATCTGTAGGAATTCTCAAAGAATGCTGTTAATAAATGTTCAAACTTCCTTTGTGCTCCCTTAGGCCTTCACTCTAATACAGGCCTACCTGCTGAAGATGGTAGAAAATAAGGTGCAAAAGATGTAATGGCAGGAGCAAAATAGTAACTAAGAAGTAGTTCAGAAGTACTGGGCATGACTGAAGATGTTGCCTGCTGACATCAGATGGAAAAATGTGCCTCCTGTAGCACATTGCTGGATGAGAAACTGTGTAATTTTACCTTCCATTTGAGAATGCTGATAGAACACTTTCATTCCTGCCTTTCTTTTACAGTGTCTTAATTGTGGCTTGATTTACTGGGAAAAACTAAAAAATCTATGCCTTGTAGCCTGGCTTACACCTGATTCAGCTTCTATTCTTCTGATTCCAGAATTTACTAGCTGGGTAGTGTATGCTGTAAACTTCCTAAGTCTCACTGAGAAAGATTTCTCAACTGCCTTCAGAAATCTTAATTCTGTAGGTGTTTTGGTGTGCAGTTTAAAGTTATACTCATGAATAAATATTTTATTTTCAGAAATGTATAATGCAGTTTAATACAAATTATTACAGTGGTCTGAATACCAATGCCTGTTTGTTCATAAAACTCATTGTCCCAAGTAAATCCCAGACTCTAAGTCCTCTTTCAGGCCAGTAGAAGAGTCAAAAAAACTGCCAGATTGCTCCTCGGTCAATATAATATCCCGGTGCACTCTCACAGAGAGGATACCTGCACCACATCCAGTGGGGTTGCAGGAAAAAGAGGAATTGTAGAATTAGAGGGAGACATTCTCTCCCATTTCTCCTTACAATTGTTCTCTCCTAATAAAATATGTTCACTGTGGCTAACGTGCTGAAACTGGTGGCACAGAAAATAAGAGTATGACCTAAACCAGAATGTCAGAAAAATGTTTCATTCCTGGAAATAAACCAAACAAAAACCCTAGATCTGTGGAGTTGTTTTTTTTTCCTAGGCACTAAGATCCTCCAGAAGCATAATTTAGTATGTTATTGTGAGTCATAATTTAGGAAGAGATTAGTAAAAAGCTTGCAGGGTATGCCACATAAACAGAAGTCACACCAAGATTGATAATTTTGAAATCTAGTTGTCAAATCCTTGCAGAAACAGATGTTGCAAGAAGGACTTACACTAATTTCCATTGCAGGAACATTTTTTGTGAAATTTATGGTTAGATCTTCTCTTGGGCAGCCACTAGAGGACAACCTGATCACATACTTCTAAATTAATCTGACTTTCCTACCCACAGCCGTACATAGGCACCAATAATCTTTAATCTCCTCCCTGTGACAAAGATAACCTCTAAATGATACAAAAGTTCAAAACTTTTTAATATATGAAATTATGAGCACCTTACAGCTCTATTTGAGAGTCTGTGCAAACTTGATCCATAAATTTTACCCCCAAGAAACAGATGGAGGTGAAAAATGGCTTTTCTTCAGCTGTCAGGAAAAAAAAAGCACAGGAGTTCTCATAAAGCTAAATAAAAAATAAACCTCTGATTTGTGTGGTCTGAATTGATGCAGATATTTTGAAGCATCTTCAACTTCATCCTATGATTTTAGTAGTATTTTACATAAATTTATTGTGAGAGTTTCTTCTGCAGAAACCTTACTGTCTAAATGGTTACAGCAGAAAGGATGATGAAAGGAAAAGGGGGGAAAAAAGGACTCAATGTAATGCACCAGCTGAAACTAGGGGATGAAAAGAGAGTCATTAATGGGATCTGTTCCACACTCCCTCAGAGATATCAGTGCTAGGAACAGCAAACAATTTCTCCCTTCAGAGATTTTTTTTTAGCACTGAGATGAAGGTATTTGATAGCTCTTGCCTTTCAGAAAAGAAGGAATGCTTTTTGTTTGTTTTTTTTTTTTTCTTTGGAAATCACTCATTTATATTGCTCCACAAGTGTGATTGGACTGTTATGCTCATTAAAGATGCTGACAGAAGAATAATTACCTGTTGTTCTAGCATCCCTTTCGCTGACTGCAGGTTTCTACAAACTTTTTTAGGCTAGGACAGTCTTACTTCTATCTATTTATCCATATAAAGCACACAGTCTGGAAACTGTGCAGTTTGGAAATTTCCCTCTCTCAAATGTATTTCCTTCTTCCCTTTTTTGTCAGACTCTCTGTCCTGGAGTAACTCACATTACTTCCCATCTCCATCTGTCCACAGTTTGCACAACATGAGGCACCCCCTGAAGACCTCTTTATCACTGAGATCTAAAAAGGGTTTTTGTTTTACCTCATTTTACATTGCATTAGATTTTGTAACAACAAATCAAGGCTTCTCGCCCTTAAAGGGTTAGGAACTAAACGTGTGCTGAAATCTCACTGGGGTGGGAGCAGCAAAAGCACAAAGCATTAAGTCAGAACAGAAACAGAGAAACAATGTCAGCACAAGGACAATAAACGCTGTTATTCTTAGCACTCCAGGAATAACAGTGATTATTGTTCTTTGTTTAACATCATGTTGTTTTCATAATTTTTCTGGACAACAGCATAGTGCAAGAGGAAGTACTCCGGTGACTATATAGAGATTTAAAAATTGTAGAATGGAGAGAGAGAGAGAAATATATTTTTACTCATGTTAATTTTATATCTATGAGACTTTAAGAATGTTGAAAACAAACCATCTGGGCAGATGTGCATACATATTTATTTGTTTGTTCTTGACAATAACAGCTTCTAAATTATCATGGCACACAAACAACCATGTGTATGTTCCTATAAAGGACCCCTTTCCTCTTCCTCATCTGCTCCCTCAGCCATCCATCACTCTTACACCTTACCTTTTAATAAGATTGTAGGATTTTGAAAGGGAGATCCTGTTCATATGTGACACACGAGGCAAGTTGAAAGCTGTTGAATAAAGCAGTGTATTGATAATTTATCACTACTGATATGTATTACTATTCACCATGAACATTGATACTGAACAATTACTGTGAGAAAGCTGCCTTTTATATGTATCCCTGTAGTTACACATGCTAGGATTAAATACATGCTGTGAATCATGTCTGTAGTGGTTCTAGCTGGTGAAACAAAACAATTCTATCATGTTCACAGTTACACAATACCCAACAGTGCCTGCAGTGTTACTCAAAGACCACCTCACCATACTAAGGGAATTCACCCAGTAGCTTGGCATGCACTGATGTGTCCGCTGTGCACCACTGCACTCTCACTGGAGACCTATTGACACAGCATGGTAGCTGTAAAGTTACAGTTCAGTTTTCCCAGTGCTACTCCACAATGTTCCAATGCACATTTCAGTGATGATTTGGAGAGCTGAGAGCCAAGTGCCAGCTGCAGAAAATACCCGTTTCAGGGCTCAAAGCATAGTTCAGCACAGCTCAGCCTTCCAATCTTCCTTAATTTTTGAAACACTTTTCTTAGCACCTGGTTCAATCAGACACCCTTCCATGGGATTAATTTGTAGGATATCAGGACTGGTTTCTAGAATGACACCTCAAAACACTTGTGAAAAATAATAAATTAAACTACTTTTATTTTCATGAAAATTTTAATTCTGTTTTTCAAAATTACTTGACAAAACCAACACCATGAAACAATGTAGGTAGCATAGTCATCAAGCAGTTATTTGGTACTCCACCTAGAGCCTCCTTCTATTATGTCATCTTGGGTATGTCTATTCCTCTTACTTTCCTGGAAAATTCTCAAAAAGAAAAAGCATAGGAATTAAATTATTATACATTCCAGATAAAGGTTACTGTGCTGCTTCTTTCTCTCCAGAAAGCACAAATTACTTCTACTTTCTCATAGTGCTCTATAAATGCTTTGTCTTTGTCCTTTTTGATTTCATCTGCTAGAAAAGCAAAAGAGAGACACTGCATAGAGTGAATTATAGCGAGGCAACTTTCCCCTCCAGAAATATCTTACCTTCACAACTCAACTCCTTCCATTTCAAGTCCTTGTCAGTAATCACATGAAAGAAGAGTATAACTGCTAAAGACATCAACAAGAAAGAGAAAAAGGAATCAAGAGAAATACATGAAAAGTATAGACTAAACTGCTTTGACCAGAAGGAACAAAAAGAGATATCTAACAAAAATAATTCAGAGAAAAATCAATCCTCTTTTATCACATGAAGCACTTAGGTAATCTGAAAGGTGGCATGTGGCAAGGTTGCAGAAGCACATCCCTGCCCCAAGCAGTATGGTCACTACTGATTACTATACACAGAAAAATCTTTGTGCAGGTCACACCACTTCAAAGCATGGGATGAAGGAAATGATGACAGAGGCAACAAGAGACTGCATACAAGAGACACTTTTGAGCTTACCTGGGAAAGCAGTGCCAGGCATTTCAGGAGAAGCATGAATTTGAAAGGACATCTAACCTTATACACCTCAGATTAATGCATTGGTGTAAAGTTGCACTGTACATAAGGATCAGATGGGCCTTCAGCTGACTGCACTATCTCTCTCCAGTACCCAACTGACAATAAGTGAGAGAGAAGGAGAAATTATGAGACTAGCATGCAATGAAGTTTTGTTGTGTAGGAGTTTACTTCAGAATCTTGAGCATTGAGCTTAATCATAGGACAGAAAAAGCACCTGCCCAAAAAACTTTGGAGCACAAGATCCTGTCAGGTTCAAGGCAACTGTACATTTGTGGGTATAATTGCATGAGGCGGATGTTTACAGAGAGTAATCAAGCACATGAGCCTTTTTAATGTATGTATGACTGGAAAATACCAGCAATGGTATGACTTCACAACTGATGTAAACTGCCATTAGGCTGTCAGATGCCAGTACTATTTCAGTCATTGCACATAGTGAATCCAGCAACACAAGTATTTACCCCAGGGTCTGGTGCTAGCATTTCAGCCATCCATTTAGTTTTCTACACCCTAACTGAGATACATTTACATCATTGCATGTCTGACAACCATCATGACCTAGCAGCAACATCTAGCAGACTCCAAAAAGGCTAGCATTCTTCAGTTTATCCAAAATCATGCATCACAGAGGCTGTTCATGCTTCCTGGCTTTTACAGTCAGTAACCCTTAAGTAATTTCTGGAGACTGACAGAAGTTACGTTTGCAAAGGCTGACTTGTCATTAGCATTTCCATTAGCTTGTGCCCAGCGTTTGTGATTGACTTTGGTAAGGTTGGCTAGACCATGCCAGAAATCTCACAAATGAGATAATTATAGACACAAAGGGATTTTACGGTGTTGACTCTACTAGCCAAATTAGCTGCTGGTGGTAAGGACTGCAAGACATCTGATATTCTTTCACTTCTCTAGAACCATTTGTCAAAAGCAGTAGTTTTTATGCCTATAATATTAAACAGTGGAATGAATTCTGGATTTCAAACGGTACAGGCATATAAAATTACTCTGCAGCTACTTAACCTTATTTCTGGAGAAATGAAGAAATGTGACTTCAAATTGGTTCTTTTAATACCTTGCACTTAATATTTCTGGCAAAGAAATTTAAAAGTACCTGGTTTGAGTTTTACAGTTATCTAGCTAAATGTGAATGGAGAAGAGAAAAACAGAATGGAGGCAGTAAGGTACAAAAAGAAAAAAGAAAGCAAGAGGAAGTACTTGATTTTAAAACCAAATAAACTCTGGAAAGTTTCCAAATGGAATTGCTTCATAAAACCAAAAAAAGAGTGTGTTAAAAATGAGAAAAAAATTTTCAGGAGTGGTTGCAATCCCTCACACTGGATTTTCATGAAGTCACCTAATTAAAATGTGATCATTTCTCACATTTTCCATTGTTTATTTGTTTTCTTTGGTGCTCTTTTTCACCCCAATAATAAAATAATCACTTCGGAAAATAACCAGAGCAGGACTTAATTGGTATCAGGTAACATTTTATTTCAGAATTACTATGGAATCTATCAGCAAGAGTTCAGATTTAATTTTTTTTCTTCTTTTAAATCCTGTACATTTCAGTAGATTTCTCCCTGGAGTGTGTATGATGAGGTTGAAGTTTGCTTTTTGTCTGGCTACCTTTGTACCGTTAACTGCAACTGAGCACACTAATGCTCTCATATGTTGATAGATTTCCACTGCTTTTTCTTTTTATATTCTCTTTATTGCCTTGGATTTTTTTGTGGAAAATGGTTACTGTAGTACTGTTCTTCATTTTACTTTCTTTAAGTTTGATAGAGATAAAGCAAAAAGGTCACATCAGAGTTTGGAGAGTTCTGCACATGACACCTGGAACACTTTGGGCTGAACTACATGCTGAATTTGATGGGTTTTTATTACTTGTGATATCAGCCCAGCTTCCCTGATGGGTATCAGGATCATGTATCTTACATGTCTCCCTATGGCAATTTTCCCCTTAACTTAAGCATGAGCATTTTTGTCCCTACAGACTCCTGTTAGACAAACAATGCTTTCTTGGTTACTCACAGAATGAAAACCTATGTCTTGGAGGCATTCTGATTTATATGCTTTATCTGAAAAGGCGTTTCCAGCAGAAGCCACTTTGTGAAAGAACATGTAAATGTTCTCCCAATAGAGTTTTTCTGTCCCAAAATTCATTTGCTCATTAAAAAAAAAAACTTCTGTAATTCATATTTGAGTTCTAGTACAGCAAAGACAAAATCATCATGTTTCTGATTTATTGTAGTGATGAGCTAAATCCTTTCAAGTAACTTTGATATCAAATAAAAAATTGTTTCCCAGTAGCACATTGAGTTACATTTATAGTCTGGGTACCTCAAGGGCTTTCTGTGCTGCAGTGAGTTTCATTAGATTGTGTCAGATGTAGTGAAACAGGTAATTATTTTCCTGAGGTATAACTGTGTTTTTTGAAGACTTAAGAAATGTTAGCAGTTTTAAAAAGAAAAAATATTGAGAGTATGGAGAGTTAGCAAGTACTTTTAAACACTCATGACCTGCCTCTGGTCCTGTGAGCCTTTGAATAAATCAAAGGAGGATGCCGAGAGGGAAGTGGCTACCCTGTAAATTAGTCACTCTGAACACAAAGCTCTGTTGGATGGATGCAAGATGTTTAGTTGTAAGTTTAGTGGCAATTTTAGCCAGACAAACAAATTCATCAGGTGAACTCATAGTACCATACATTATTGTAACAATGGAGACTGGATCCTTCAAGTTTTACAATCATAGACAATTTACACATGTATTGTGTTTCTCCTTAAGATCTTTTTTTGTTTTCTCTTCAGGCGGAAACAAAATAATCTTCCAGCACTTAAAAATTTTTAAAGAGCTGATGGATTTTTGTTTTCAAGCAGATGTTTAAATCCTGTACTCAGTTACCTATATACAAGTTTTATTCCCCATGAGGTGTGTCCTAAACAAGGGTTTCTTTCTTCCTTTCTTTCTTTCTTTCTTTCTTGCTAGCTCTTTTTTGAAGAGTTGAAAGTCAGATTAACTATCACAGATATTCCAGATATTCCAGAGCTCGTATAAAATTATGTTAGAGGTTGTGTGTTAGACATTGTGTTTACATTCCTAGAATTCCATATATGATCTGCACAGAATAAGGAAATAGATAAATAATAGTACCACTCTACACTGCTATGATTCAGAAGCAGATGGCACTTACACAAGAAATTCTTCCATGAAAATACTCTTTTTTTCTTACTTTTTCTTGCATGTGTCCTTGTAACTTTTTACAAACAACTCATTTCCAATATTGGCAAACTAACTTTGTTTGCTTTCAGGCAATCATGAGTGCTCTTTAAATCCTCAAAACTATATGCAGATCATAATTCTTCAGTATACTACCTGACTTCAATAGTTCTTTTCTGGCAAAGAAAAGACATACAGTTTGTGTTTGCAGAGAGTAAACTTAACCCTGAACCTCACAGCAACAGGTGTTGAGTTGTGAAGGAACCAATGCAGTGATTGCCAAAGCTCTCTTTTTCCATTGTGACTGTAAAAAGGCATTTTTGATCTTCCAAAAACCCACCACCCACAGGTTTTGCTTACAGAGTATTTAATGTTAGTGAAGCCCTATCTCTCCTGTGTCATGGGCATAGAGATATATTGCTAATTTCTTGGAAACTGGCAAGGACTAGTTTGTATCACCTCCTACACTTATTAATGGACTTTAGTCTGTGTCACAGCCAAACGAGAAAGATTTACTGAGGGGGTGGAGTATGGAGTCTAGATGACTGATTTGTCTGTATTGTTCCTTGTGGTAAGTAACTTCAAAGGCCAATATATACACTCATTTTGTGCATCTCTTTTCCTAGTGGTTAGATAATTCATACAATAGGTACAAAAAGTAATTTACTGTTTTGCTTGTTATTTATCAAACTATTAAAATTAATATTGTGGGAATACCTAGTCACAAAAAATACTTAATAATGAACACCACCATGAATTTTCCCCCAAAGCTTATGTAAATCAAAATGGACTGAACATTCAATGTTGATCACAGAGACAACATTATGTACTTCTCCCAAATCACTGATAAATACAGATGGGAAAGGGTCAGTGCATTTTTATTCCTAGCTGTCATTTGGACAGATGGCCAGTCACTGTAGTCATGGAAAGTATTTATCCCCTAATTTAAATTTGGAGAATTGCAAGAAATACACCAAAAGATTTTATTTTTTTTAGTACTTCCTAGGGGAAATAATTGCTACTGCTCTCTTTTGCCTCTCTCCTCCTACAGACAGTATTTCTGTCTCACTGTGCAGCTGCTACTTAGAAAATAAACAAATGTAGCTCTTACCTACATGAAGCTCTTGATTATAAGGAAAAAAGTGAAATGGAAAATAATTTTTTTTTTACCATTTCTACAGTGAAATAAAAGCATCTCTGTCAGAGAAGTTTTAAATTTTATTTTGTTTGTTTTCTTACTTGTGTTTTTTTTGTTGTCTTGTTTGGTTTCTATTTGTTTGGCTGGGATTTTTTTAATAAAAATGTATGTAGTTTAATCTCTGTTTTGATCTTAATGAAACTGGGAAGTATATATCTTCCAGAATTTCAAGTGAGCTTGAAGTATTCTTGATCCATTACTCTCTGATTGGGAACAATTTAGCTTTTAAAAAAAATATCGTACTTCTCTAGCACTTTCAATTTGTGTATTGAGATTTACCTTCCCAGCTAGAACTTTTAACTCAGAAAGACTATTCCCAGAATACTGGCATCACTAATGATGTAATCACAGATGCTTTTGACAAATAAAATTACAGCCATAAACAAATAAGTCTCGTTGGCTGGGAATCAGGAAGAAATGGGAAAAAAAGAAGTGTTGAAATGGAACATGTAAACATGAAATCAACATGTAAAGGAAATGGGTGTTTCTAAGATGGTAAAAACAGCAAAGAAAGAATTCATACAAACTGAAATCAAAACATTGGCCCAAATGAAAACCCATAGATTTCAACACTCCAGAACTTCATAAGAAATGTGATCATGAATAGAAACATATCACGTCTCTCAAGCCATATTTTACATAAACTGTTGAAGTAATCTCTAATGAGTAGTTTTAAAACTCTTTCAATATTCATGTTAGATGAAGTACTGACCTTCTGGAGATGGCAGTGTGTCACCTCTGAGGAAATTTTTTTCATAGAAATCCTCATTTTTCTTTTACTGGCACAGAAGAAAATAAAAATATTGGAGGAAGAACATTTTTTTTTGAGTGTAAGGCCTGTCACTTAATCTGCTGAAGCAATTGAAACAGCTGTTATCAGAGCTGCAGGCTGAGCTGGTTGATGCTTGAGGGAAAATCCTGTCTATGTCCTGAGAATAGCTTCATCTATTAGACTAAAAATACTAATAATAGATGAAAAGCACAGACCAAATGTCAGCCAGCCTATAAGGTATGCTCCACACACAAAACAGAAACAGGAACATAATATGTCTCTACTAAGCCAGTAGATAAACATGAACCAAGCTCAGTTTGAGCTCAGGGTGTTGAAACAGCTGCAGACTGCAAGAATATAATCAAACTAAGTAAAGGTGGCTTTTATCCATGATAACTTTGGGGTGGAGGCAGGCTTTGTGAAGGACTTCTGTGCATCTTCACCTAGAAGAAAAAAACTCAACTATTAGAGTACAATTAGCAGAACTGAGATGAGAAAGTCACTAGGAGGTGCTTTTAGGAAGTACTAGAAGTTCATGCAACAAAGTGAACTGAAACTTGCTTTCATGTATTTTGTGCTTTCATGCATAAATAAGAGTCCATGTAATGGACACAACCCATTTGAGATGAAGCAAGTATTTGTCTGTGATTTTGTATATGTTTATAAGAAGTTTTGTTGGTGACTGACTCTCATAAGGGGTTCATTATGTGTTACTTGGATGAAAGGCTGCATCATGGAAGAAGTAGTCCTGAAAATCATATTATTTTGACCAGTATAGAAGGCTAAGTGGTACAACTTCATCTTATACCTTCTGACTCCTACGTAGAACTCAGTGGCAGTGATTTGTTTTGTGAAATTCCTTCACATAAAAAATGTAGCAATCAAAAGTCATTTTCAAGTCAGCCTTCAGTGGAATATGTAGAAAACTGTAGACTCCATGTAATCAGTAAAGCTGTTATTTACACAAAACATAAGCTCCTACTGTGTTAGAGGAACATGAAAAATAATTATATTAATTGTATTCTAATAGCCAGTTGTTTCCTTCTTGTTGCAGGTGTGCAGAAAACTAGCACTTTAGTGCATACAATTGTCCTTTCTCATTACACCTTTTCTAACAGTTACAGTATTTAGAAACAAAGAGTAAAATGTGGCTTATAAAAAGCATCTTTGCATGATAATGAACTGAAGGGCAACTCAGTTCAACTTTGAGTTCCTGAGCTAGAAGACATTATTTTGGTTTTTTTCTGCTTCTCCAAAAACTATGGACAAAGTCTGCAAAGTTGCAGTCCTGGTTACAGAAAAGCCTGTCCCTATTCCTTCCCAAAAGCTTCCCTAATGCTTGAAAGACATGCATTCCCACATGCATGAAAGACACCCTGGTGCACAAATTGGGGCAGCATGGGCAAAGAAAAACCCTAAGGACTGAGGCTTCTCCACTACAAAGATCTCAGGCATAAACTTCTTATCTTCGGCAGAAGAAATTTATTTTATTTTTCTTTTTATCATTCAATGATGTGATTGATTTCTTTGGAGATACATCCTCTGGTGGGGTCTCTCAAATTGCTTCCTTTTTGTCCTAATTTTTCCCAGCCGCAAATGTCCTGGTCCTATTTACCATTGGTTTCAAGGTAATTGGGATTTACAGACTCCCTTGGTATGCCTACTGTGCATATCAAAGCCCAACATATTGAAATCATGTTTGCAGTTTCAGTGACATCTATATGTAAATTGTCTGGGTTTTAATCAGAAAGTTCCTCTATATATATTATCCAGCATTAATCAGCTAATTTCCCATTTATCTGTATTTCCAGTGATGTCTGTGTTTAAATTCTCTGGTTTTAATCAACACCTTTGTCTGTGAAAGTTTCTTCTGTTTGCAAAGATGCTCTTATTACTTGTAGAGATGCCCATACCCTTATCCTATCAAAAAGATGGGGTCTGGGCTCTGAGTCTGCAAGAGTCTGTGCTCAAAGCATGCAGACAACTTAACTGGTACCATCCCTAAGTATTAAATTTTATACTGACGTACGCCATTCTTCTAACTGGGAGAGGGTTTCATAAAGACTATCTTTACATATGACTCCAAGGGAAAAAAAAATGTAAACCACCAAGGCTGTTAGGGTTTGGCTCTACATACAAAATGGTTATGACTGGACACTGATGTTGCAAGTTGCTTATGAAGCATTCATTCACAAGCTGGGTTACTAAAAAAAGTGTCACTTACAGAAGTAATAAGTAATGAAGGAATCAAATCTCATACAAGAAACCCTGGAAAACAAGACCACAAATGATGAAACTTACTATTTAGAGCCCAGATGGCTGCATAAAATAAAAACCCATTTTCTCTGTGGAAGCATAGGCAATTTGGCTCTGTGAAGCTACAATTCCAGCAGAGTTCATTGAAACAGATGTTAATATTGCTTCTGCATGGGAACTTAAGTAAAAATGCAAGATGTTCAGGTAAAATGAATGTAATGACTGACAACTTCAAATTGCTTTGTCTGTAGGAAATATGCACTTAAAATCATAGTATGATTGTTGTAGTGCCTGGGACATAAATATCTGTATGCATGTTATGAGGAACTATCACAGGCCTTTTGTTGCAGCTGACAGCCTTGTGAAACATTTTTTTTTTAACCAAATATTTGTAAACCATAGTTCAAGCTGAACCTATGTAGGAAGATCTAGGGTTATAAGCATATATATATATATGAAGATATAGATGCAAACAGATTAACTTAAAACCTACCCTGTATTAATGTCTCTGTCTTTAGTGAGTCTACATTAGCATTTCTGACATACCTGATAAACCTAAGTAATGCTCTTTTTTACTAGGAGCAAACACTTCTCATTATTTACTTAGATGGTTACATTCTTAAGCCAAGCTTATACTAAAAAATGTAAATGACAGAAGCATATTTTCTGGAGGAAATTCAAAAAGTTTGTTAGCACAATATGCTTTCTCTATATATTATGAAAGCATAGTGGAAATTTTGCAAAGTCTGAACTTCCAGTTCTACTTCAAAAGTTCTCATGATTTCTCTTCAAAGTGGTCAAAGTCTCCTGTTTGACAATAGTAAGGCCCATCTCTTATGATTTGCATTTGTGTAATACTCTCTTGGTTGTTCCAGCTGAATCCTATTCGATGGAGACCCTAAATACAGAACACTTGCATAATGACTTAGTCTGTCTTTGAGCAGCTAAAGGAAGTGCTGTCATGAGCTCAGTGCATACAAGATCAGGTAGCAGTAATGAGAAGCAGAACTTACAACACTGACCAAACAAGCCAAAACTTAACATGGCTCTATTAATTCTGCTAAGAGTAAGGGAAAGGCTGCCATTTACTTTGTGAATTTTGGATATGCTTTTTGGAGATCATTGTACTGGTGAAGTCTTACAACAGACAAGTTTCTGCCTTCTGTTTGAAAATATATCCAGAAGGAGATGTTCAGTTTCTTGCTCATCCTGAGGTTATTCAGCCCCAAGCTGGATCATGGTGTTTGGGGAAATCTGACATCTGCACAGCTGCAGTCAGAACTGTAGGAGTTTATTGCAGTATGTTTATCATTGATGCTGGTGTTCTTAAATGTATCCTCCTCTGAGATTTGGTCAGTAAGAGTCTAGCATTCTTGGAAGTGATTATGGAGGAAGCCATGCTATTCTTCTTGGTTGTTCAGTATGCTCGCTGTTCTGGATGCCTAATTCTTTCTGTTAGCTTTCAAGATTGGGGCTGATCTCAAGAGATCCCTGAGGCAAAGCCTTTGGCAGTTTTCTGGGTAAGGCAGGAGATTCCACACTTCATGCCCTCCTCAAAAAGATTATGGAATTCTGATCTGCCTGTACTGGGACAATTTCTTCCTGGTCTTTACTACGTGGTTCAGAGCAGCATGTTTATTGCTCAAGAGAGTTTACTGACTTTAAGATACTCTTGTAATCACCCATGTTGGACTAAATTAATTTATTAAAAGGATAAAGAGAAAATAGTCTGTTAATCTCACTTCTAGAATCACCCTTAATAGCTGAAGAGTATGTAAGCAAAAGATTTGATAATGTGTGTGGCAGAGAGTTTGCTATTTCTGCTAAATGGTGTTGCATCTGTTCAACTTGGAAACAGCTCCTGGATTGTTTTTGATGAGCAGCTTCTCCCTGAGAGGACAGCAAACAAATGCTCTCTTGATAAGGAGGGTTCTGGAATCTCTCCCCAACCTTACAGCCTGGTTCTGAGGCAGCCTGTTGTTTAACTCAGTGAAGAGGACCAAGCTCTCAAAGGATATCACATACAACTTTACTGCAACAGTAAAATGCCGTCTTCCAAGACTTGGTTAGAGGGAGAGAATGGGAAGTAATTCAGAGCCCAAATCATTCACTGGGCTGCTCTCCTGAGTAGCTCCATGTCTACTGCATTTTCCCCATCTGTAAAAACAGCCTGTGCAGGAAACTGATGTCTTCAGCTAAAATTCTGGTATAAAAACACATGTTTTTCTTAGAAAGTGTCAGTAATCTTTCTAAAAAGAAATAAAACTTTAGGCTGAATTGCAGTGCCTCCACTGTCATATGATACTGCTTCTCTCATACACCTAAGTCAGCTGAACCAACAAGGTAAACACCACACATCCCAGTATTAATTTCTGCCATCTTGACACCTCTGTATCATAGTGTTACACTTCTGAACTCAGCTGTCAGCATGCAGTAAATGTGGTGGTACTGTCAGCCCACACAGACTAGGGCTTTGTATCACAAGGAGAGTGCTCTGTACTCTGTGAGAAATTCCATTTTTATGCTCTTTCTACATTTGCAACAGTAACAAGCTGGGTTTGCCACTCTTATCAGTTAACTTCTAGTGCAATAACCTAATGTTTGTCTGATGATTTATCTGCTGTAAGGTGACAAACAAGCTGAGAGATGATGACATTTTTCATACCTTGATAATTGTATATGTATATAATCTGAGTACCACTGAAATCAGAATCTTGTCAAAGTTCTCAAACCCTTGTAATGTGTTTAGTATCCACCTGTCCCTTTCATCCCCTCTTCACTGGACTAAGCTCTCTCAGCTCACATAATTCTTTCAAAAAGTTGATGTTTTCCATATTTCCATTCATTCGCTTTTAGTTTCATATTTCTATTTCTTATCTAGCTGCACTGACAACTTTTATCTTCAAGTAGTACCATACCTCATGGCTTCTAGATTTATCCATGTTTCAGTTTGCATAACTGTGTGGCTTGTCATTCATGTGATCTGCAGCATTATGGTGAAATCATGGGTGAGATGTCTGCTGTTAAGCATTTAATCACTGTAATAATATCTGTGATTTCAGGAGAATATCTGTCACTGAATCTGAGCCTAGAAAAGCAAGTTTCAGAAATAACATTTTTTCGAGTCACTTATGCTGGTTCTCAGTTTAAGGCTCTCAGATAACTGCCACTGCCTCCAAAAGGAAGGTTTGCTTCTAAATACATTTTTTTTTGTCACTATACATTTGGGGGAGGTGAAGTGCAGCCCCTTCAGCAATTAACACCTGATTGAGGTAGAGGGTTGGGCTGAAGTTCTGCCCCTTATAAGAGTTTCAGGAAAAACAAAAATTACATACTACATCAGAACACCTTGCTGCCCAAAAGAGATGCACACAATCTATCTGCAGGAAAAGAAGACTGCCAAACTTGAAGAATAGTAAAAGCAGGCAAATAATAATATCAAGTAAAGCTATAGCATATTTCATTATATGAACTTGAGATATGAAGAAAATAAATTTCAATGGATTCCCTTTGAAAGGTCAAATAACTCTGAAATGTTTTAAAGCCATGAATGCATTTATGTCCATATCTGTCCATGCACTCACTCTTCTGTCACTCATCTCCACACTGTAATAAAGAGCAACACCAGTTCTGGAGGTTTTCTTTGCTTTGTTTTGTATGGTAGAATTAGCTGTAACATTATTATGTCACATTCCATTGGGACTCCTTTTATTTCTGGATTGCAGAATACAAATTGCATTTCATGCAAATTAGCCTAACCAATTAGTGTGTTTTATAGAAATATTTGATTATTTTCCTTTTCACCCATTATGTTGGATAAATTTACCTGGAGCAAATTCTTTCCTTCTCACTGATCGTGCTGGATGTATTTTCTTATAGTCAACGTTTTCCCAACATTTGTTGGTGGTCTGTTTACCTCTGATGAGCTTCAGATGTTTTTGAATCTTGTATCGACCTCTTTAACATACAAATGTAAAAAGACTATGCATAAAAAAACATAAGAGCAGTCACACTTCCCAAATCTCAGCTAAGTACAGTTAAAAATCATAGTATTGCCTAGAATTTTGAAAGACTGAACAGACAAACAATCAGATGCTGAATACATAAGAGAGCTAGGATTCGTATCTTGATTCCTGCTGTGGTACAAGGAAAATCAAAAATTTCCCATAATAAATTAATCCATAAGTACAGTACAGCCAACATAGCTGATTACAAATCACTGTCCATTTTTTTGTCTTCAGAGGACAAAATGGGGTCAAATGAAAAGGTAAAAATATCCTGCTCCTTTATTTGCAGGTTAGTCAAATTGTCCTTTATTTTTTGTGAACTAATGATGACAGTCTAAAAGACTGGAGGTTCTTCAGAAAGGAGCATCTTTACTACAACCTATAGCATGCCTAGAAAATTATTACTAGTTGTCAATAATCATCATGGTGATATGGCATTGATCCCAAAGAAGAAAAAATGAAAATAATTTTTTTCTGATATCATTTAACTAATCTAAAAATAACAGACTAATGCAAATTCTATGAATACTTCACATTGCCATCAGTCATAAATGTATTTTATCATGCTCAGATTCCTAAGAGTTCCTATTTCTTCTAGAGAGTGATCTGATCAAGTGACTCTGGAGTCTACCACCTCAATTACTATAACTGTGATTGTAACTCAAAAGGCCTTATATGGATACCAACTGGGATCACTTGATATACTATAATAAATAAAGTGTGCATAAAAAAAAAAAAGAATTGCCTTAGGATTGAGGAAACAGAATGTCATGTTAGAGATTTTTTTTTTAAGCCACTCAGGTTTTTTGGGTATTGGAAAGCAGAAGTGAAATACTGAATTTTTTTCTCAAAGAAATGAAATGTGCACTTGTGTCCAAAGCCAGTGGTATTCTAGGGTGCACTAAAAGAAGGAATGTGTCAACAGGATGGGAGTGGTCATCTTGCCCATTTACTCTGACCTAGTGAGGCCATATATGAAGTATTTTGGCCAGTTCTGGACTTCCCAGTTAAAGAAAGACAAGGAAGAATTCAGCAGAGAGCTACAAAGATGATCAAGAGATTGTAGGATCCCTTCTATGTGGAAAGGCTGAGAGACTTGGATCTGCTTAACCTGGAGAAAACTGAGAGGAGATCTCATCAATGCTTACAAATATCTAACTGGCAGACTAAAATCTTTCCATTGGTGCTTAGTGGCAGAACAAGGGTCAATGAGCACAAAATGGATCACAGAAAATTCCATAGAGATATAAGTCATAACTTCTTTACTTTGAAGATGCCAGAGCACAGGAAAAGGCTGTCCAAAGAGATAGTGGAGTTTCTTCTCTGGGTATATTAAAATCTGCCTGAATGTCTTCCTGTGCAACCTGCTATAGGCAAACTTGCTTGATCCCTGAAATTCCCTTCCAAACTTTGCTATCCTGTGATTCTGTGAAGCAGATTCTAATTCTTCTTTACTCTACAGGAGGGGAAAAAGTGCTGCCTCCATATCAGTACATGTACTTGATTTGAGACTGATTTGAAAGGATGGTTGCCCTTGTATGTTAAACTGTGATTGTTCAGCCAGTCCTTACATGCTTTTAGCATGTGTAAGCTAAAGAATCAATTGATTTGGAAGGGCAGCTGCTCTAAGGACATTTCCTGTAGGGAATCTGCATGCAACCACCTGTGCTGGAGAAAGGCATGAGCGCTCTGTGCTACACCTTGGGAATGCTCCTAGGCTTCTGAAATTTACTTGGGGTTTCCTATAATAAGGGGGCCCACTGCCAAAGGAAAGTGAGTGCAGATTGTTGCCTGATCTAGCTATTAGTCTATGCTANTCATTCATGTGATCTGCAGCATTATGGTGAAATCATGGGTGAGATGTCTGCTGTTAAGCATTTAATCACTGTAATAATATCTGTGATTTCAGGAGAATATCTGTCTCTGAATCTGAGCCTAGAAAAGCAAGTTTCAGAAATAACATTTTTTCGAGTCACTTATGCTGGTTCTCAGTTTAAGGCTCTCAGATAACTGCCACTGCCTCCAAAAGGAAGGTTTGCTTCTAAATACATTTTTTTTTGTCACTATACATTTGGGGGAGGTGAAGTGCAGCCCCTTCAGCAATTAACACCTGATTGAGGTAGAGGGTTGGGCTGAAGTTCTGCCCCTTATAAGAGTTTCAGGAAAAACAAAAATTACATACTACATCAGAACACCTTGCTGCCCAAAAGAGATGCACACAATCTATCTGCAGGAAAAGAAGACTGCCAAACTTGAAGAATAGTAAAAGCAGGCAAATAATAATATCAAGTAAAGCTATAGCATATTTCATTATATGAACTTGAGATATGAAGAAAATAAATTTCAATGGATTCCCTTTGAAACGTCAAATAACTCTGAAGTGTGCATAAAAAAAAAAAGAATTGCCTTAGGATTGAGGAAACAGAATGTCATGTTAGAGATTTTTTTTTTAAGCCACTCAGGTTTTTTGGGTATTGGAAAGCAGAAGTGAAATACTGAATTTTTTTCTCAAAGAAGTGAAATGTGCACTTGTATCCAAAGCCAGTGGTATTCTAGGGTGTACTAAAAGAAGGAATGTGTCAACAGGATGGGAGTGGTCATCTTGCCCATTTACTCTGACCTAGTGAGGCCATATATGAAGTATTTTGGCCAGTTCTGGACTTCCCAGTTAAAGAAAGACAAGGAAGAATTCAGCAGAGAGCTACAAAGATGATCAAGAGATTGTAGGATCCCTTCTATGTGGAAAGGCTGAGAGACTTGGATCTGCTTAACCTGGAGAAAACTGAGAGGAGATCTCATCAATGCTTACAAATATCTAACTGGCAGACTAAAATCTTTCCACTGGTGCTTAGTGGCAGAACAAGGGTCAATGAGCACAAAATGGATCACAGAAATTCCATATAGATATAAGTCATAACTTCTTTACTTTGAAGATGCCAGAGCACAGGAAAAGTCTGTCCAAAGAGATAGTGGAGTTTCCTTCTCTGGGTATATTAAAATCTGCCTGAATGTCTTCCTGTGCAACCTGCTATAGGCAAACTTGCTTGATCCCTGAAATTCCCTTCCAAACTTTGCTATCCTGTGATTCTGTGAAGCAGATTCTAATTCTTCTTTACTCTACAGGAGGGGAAAAAGTGCTGCCTCCATATCAGTACATGTACTTGATTTGAGACTGATTTGAAAGGATGGTTGCCCTTGTATGTTAAACTGTGATTGTTCAGCCAGTCCTTACATGCTTTTAGCATGTGTAAGCTAAAGAATCAATTGATTTGGAAGGGTAGCTGCTCTAAGGACATTTCCTGTAGGGAATCTGCATGCAACCACCTGTGCTGGAGAAAGGCATGAGCGCTCTGTGCTACACCTTGGGAATGCTCCTAGGCTTCTGAAATTTACTTGGGGTTTCCTATAATAAGGGGGCCCACTGCCAAAGGAAAGTGAGTGCAGATTGTTGCCTGATCTAGCTATTAGTCTATGCTAGACAGTGTAATTTAAATCTTTATTAAACATTCATTTGGGTAAACATGAGTTTTGCCTGTGAAATTCAGAACAATCTGATGCATGTGTGGAGTTAAAAGCATAAACCAGATCACCTTTGCTCTGTCACAACAGAGCACCCATCTTTAGAGTCAGAAGTGCTCTGTTTTAACTCAGTAACTGAATGCACCACTAGAAGTTGGTAAACCTAAGTTTGAAATGTTTCTTTGCTTAACTTAGGGCATGAAATTCAGTTGCATGAAACTATTGGCCAGTTAGTCCAGCACATACTGGAAAAATGTAAAATAAAATGTGAAATCAGTAAACATGCAGATAAATGGCAAAGTGGAGAAAGTTCAAGCAGAATTTTTAGGAGAGGGATGTCAGGCCTCAGAAAGCTATTGTGATCTCTGTAGAAATCACTATGTGTACAGGAAAAAGGAACTTGGAAGTAATAGTGTATCTAAAAACCTATTAACCTTCTCAATGTTTTCAGCCTAAAAAGATAATGGTTTTCCTTTTGATAAGAGAGAAAGTCATCCTGTAGAGTGATACACAGCTAACAGGCAGAAAACAAAAAGTAGGAATAAATTATTAGCTCTTGTAGTTGTGGTTGTTATCTCCTGAGATATCTGTTGAGTATAAATGACCTGGAAATGATGATGAACAGTGATGTGACAAGGTCTGCTGATCATTTCTACTGCTCTGAATAACTGATGATAAAGTGATGTGTGAGTATTTCAAGAGCTGAGTAATTGAATGATAAAATGACAGATGAAATTCAATGTCAATAAATGCTAACTAATGCACAAAGGAAAAAACAGCCCTAACTAAAAATACACAATGATAAACTCTGATTTAGTTATTACTCCTTGGAAAAAAAAAAAGTGTTTTCATTGTGATTACCTCTTGCACAGTGTTACCTCAATGATCAGCAGCATTTAAAACCTCAAATGAAATAATGGAAATTTTAAGATAGGATTAGAGAACAAAAAAATAAATGCGATTCTGAAAAGCTCTGATGTATCTTAAATGATACACAATATCCTCATTCTTCTGCATTGTAATATTGTAATACAAGGTTTTCATTTGGGACAATAATGAAATTCACAAAATTCATAAAATAATAGTAACGTAGTAACCCAGGCATTATGTTATTGAGCAGAAATTCTAGAAGAATAGAATGAAATAATTTTGTAACAAACATAAGACTTTAACATTCAGTAGAACAGGGTGTTGTTTATGTCTAATATATAAATAGATTTTAAAAGTGATCAAATGAATTAATGGAATAATGTCCACCAAAGACAATCAAGCATATATAAAAGGGTGTAATTTCAGCTCAGAAATTCCCTATGCATGAAAGATATTCTAAGAAAGATATGTCTCTCACAAAAATTCTCATTTTATACTAAACAGTAATGGTAGGGGTTTTATACTAAAACACATGTTATAAGATAAACAAATAACTTTCTTAATAATTCATAAATTATTTAAATAAATGGAAGACAAGTTTTGCTGTATACCAAATACTGATTATAAAAAGTGGAGAATAACCTTCCCATATCTCGGATATTATGAAGTCATCTTTGAGTTACAGAATCAAGTCTTAATTTCTACTTTATTTCACAACAATACACATCTACCATGTTTGCATGTAAATGTTGAATGCTACTATCTGTTTTTCAATCTGATCGACTTTCCTGTGAAGTCAATAGCAGTTTCAGTTGATACTACTGAATTTTCTTCTCTGAAAATATCCTTTAGATATTTTTAATAGGTATGAAGTGTGCTTTATTTTCTGGAAACAGCTGCTATGTCCATGCCAGTAAAAAGTGCAAACCACTAAGAAGACAGAACAACAGTTGGTACTGAGACCTATGGCCAGGCTGTTTTTCAGAAGATCCTACTTTGGACTGGTTCTAGTATGGATTTGTGTAGTGAGTGCCCCTTGGCAGTTAAATATAGTTTCTTGATTTAGCTTTGTGCAGAGGAAATACAATTTGTAAACTCACAGACTGGTCTGTACTGTGAAACAGTGCAAAGAGAGGGAATGATCAGATGGCTAACCCCAGAAGCCTGTCTGTTACTGAGACATAATTACTAATACAACAGGAAATTAATATGACTAGTTTATGACAAATTAGATACTATTACCTCCTATTATTTCACAGTTTTGACTACAAATAGAAGCATTATTTTCAAAGATGGTATCAGGATGTTAAAATGAACCTCATTTTCCCCTCAGTCCCCCCAAAATAAGGGCCTTACTGTGAAGTTCTACACTTCTAATAGTTCAGTCTGATTGCCTTATAGTTCTTTTTCTTCACTGACTTGTTGTAGAATTTATGTTTTGATATCTTTGATTTGGAGAGCTTATTCCCACCTTCTGTACCTACTTAACTTATTACCCTTAGTAATAGAGAAAACTACCTAGAGTTGTGACAATTTCATGTGAGAGATTTGGTTTAAATTGTCTTTTGAAGAAAACATTTTCTTCTAACAGGCTCCTGTCTTTTCTTACCAGTGGCCAGGATAAGTAAATTTCAATTAACTTCTGAAGATCTATTTTAAAGATCTATTAGACAACATTACATCATTTTTATCCTGAAATAATGTTTTCATTCCTGTTTTGCATTTTCCCCTCTCAGAACTGATATTGATAAATGTAACAATAATAAAAAATAAAATCATAGAAAAAAAAAAGAGTTAAGATAATGAAGCAATGACAAGCTGTAAAATCTTGGCATCGTAAGACAGATCAGGCTGGAAGGGATCTCAGAATATCTCTCAATCCTGGGTCAGATGTAAGGTACTGCCAGGAATCTATTCTTGAAAATCTCTGAAAATAGAAAGTTCATAACCTTTCTTGGCAACCTGCTTCACACCACACCTGCCTTCATTTATTACCCTATATCCGTTCTGGATATCCCTTGTTTTGGCTGACTCTGTCATTGGTAGGTTGTGGTTAGTTACCCAGCAAAGCTGTCTCTTTTCCAAGATAAATCCTTTCCTGACAGATCAAGGGCTCCTAAGCATCTTGGTGGTCCTCTTCTGAACAAATAAGAGCTTATTCAAGTGTTTCTTACATTTGAAGAGGCCAAAAATTGGATATAGTACTCTAGATTAGTCTAACAAATACAAAGTTAAGGACAATAATGGCTGTCACGGCTGTGAGCATGAACTTCTAGCTTCTAGCTTCAGCTAGAAGCTGTGAGCTTCTAGAAACTTAGTTCACAGAGTCTAAATTTGATCAAATCCAACTGCTAAGAGCTGCTGCAAAGAAAGGTAGAAGTGAGAGTCTGCTCCTCATTTTCTGGAAGATACTTTTTGATTGAGACTCTTGCACTTGACCCCTAAGAAACGTTGCAGTTGTGTATCAGCCAAATCTGCTTCCAGACTTGTACCACCTTGTAGCATTTGCTCTAGAGAGCAGACCCCCACATACCGCACCTGAGTTGATAAGTGGAGATTTAACAAAGTGCTTAAAGTAAAAACCAACTGCAGGGTGAAGAATGTCTGGGCTTCTGCCTGTAAGCCTTAGCACTTGTTTACTAAGGCTAAGAAGATCACGTGATTGCTGGAGGGGTTTTGCTATTGTTACGTGATTCGCAGGTGTGGGGTGTGGGTTTGAATGGCGACTGATGCGTGTGACCGATTGGCTGTGTGGTGTGGGCTGAACAAGGTGTGTAGCCAATAGGTTTGTAATGCGCGGGAGCCAGAGGGTATAGAAGCTAACGAGGCACACAATCCACATTTTGCTTGCATCAAGCAGTGTCTCAGCTCTTAAATGTTACACCACCTTGATTCCACTCCTAACCCAGACCACTGGCTTGCTTTCTAGATTGACTTTGGATCTACCTCATTGCAACGGACTTGTTTTGTGATCACAGAACTTAGCTGACTCGAATCATTATTTCCACACCTGTTCTGACAATGCCTCACTGACTCAGCTCTCTGAGTCTTTGTCACTGAGGTAGGTACCCTTTCCCATTCCTCTTCTACCCTCAGCTCACAGCTAAGCTGCTGGCCCACATCACAAGTGTGAGCTCATGTTCAACTCACTGCCTACTGAGATTCTCAGGGCAGAGGGTCACACCATTGCGTCCCCAGCATGAGTTACTGCAAAAGGATCTTCTTTCTGGTTGCAGGACTTTACATTCACCCTAAAAAAAATTGGCTTAATGATTAGCATTATTTCTTAAGAAAATAAACATGCAGGAACAAAATCTTTGAACCTAATATTCTGCAAACAAGCAATTATTGAAAGAGTGTTCATTAAAATTAAAACTCCAAGAAAAGAACTGTACTCGAATATCAGACAAAAGAAGCCAAGTTTAATGGAATTCATTTCCATAATACAAATTTTCTTATGGATAGTAAACAAATCAAAATAGAAATAGCAGCTGTGGCTCAAAATTGCCATATAACACCCAAAAAAATAACTCAAAATAATAATTAAGACTGAGAGACCATTGTCAGCACTGACAAAGCTTCTTGCAATGCTAATATCATTATCAAATGTGAGAAGAATCAGTCACCAAAAAGAAATGAGATTATCATAGCTGCAAATTTTTTACAATTTTATTTTTAAAGAATTTTTGCCTTCAGTAAATAGAAATAACCTCAAATTTGCAGCCAATTACGCTAAAATACATGTTATTTTTTAAACAGAGTGCTTTGACAGGAATGTTATCAGTGTTATGACAAGCTGTAGGGTTGAAGTTTAACAGAAGTATCACAGAATTAATGAGACAGGAGTATTTGTATAAATAGTGTTAAAGTTGGAGGTTTTCGTAGTACTTTACAGAGTCAGGCCCTCAATGAAATCCTCTACTTGAGTCTATGGAAAGGTAGTATTTTGGATGGGACAAATACATCTCATTATTCAGCAGAGTTTCATTGCTACAGTCATCATGCAAAGTGCCCGTATCTGGCTTCCTTGGCCTTATGGCTACTGAATTGCATAGAATATCTCTCTCCTATTGACATAGAACTAGTGTTTGTGTTAATATTTTTCTATAAGCATTGATTTTGTTCAGCTTTTCACAGACACCCTCTAACTCTCAGGTATCAGGACCATGATGACAATGTCAAATAGAAACAAATACTTGAGGTTAATTGTGAGATGAGTAGGTAAGGAAATTAATCCACTTTACACTGTCGTATGTTCCTGTAACAATAAAATACTGTATTAATTATTTTATTCACTTCTAATGTATCCAAATGGTACATGCAGCCACATAAAACTGAAGTACTTCAGCTTTCCTTGCTTTCAGCCCTGCTAACACTATTCAGCCAATGTATCTATAATCAAGATTAGGACAGTGAATAGGAGAGCAGATGGCAAATGAGTACGGTCTCACTATAAGTAGCATGGTACCCTTTCTGTACCAATGAGAGTACTTATCAATGTTAATAAAGTATTACACAATCCTTGTGAAGGTGAAAACTAAATAATGTCAACCTTCCTGATACTTTGCAAACTGGGAAATGAAGCTATAATTGTGCGCTAATCCCACTACAACCTATTCCCACTCTACCACCTTCTATTTTTTGCCATGATATTTTTGTAATGAAATCCTTTTTTAGATTTCAGTCTGAAAAAAAAGAATACTAGAAAGCAGTTGTATATAATGGGTTATTATTAAATATTGTATAATTTCTTCTTTTCTTTGTTGTCACCACATTTCTGTTGATCATTGAAACTTTGAAGCCAGAGGTCATGTAGTATGTAAAAACAGATCACGTTGTAGTCCAAACTAAATGATTTTTACATGGCCTATAGCAGCATTAAATGTCTTCTTACAGTTACAGAGAGAAAGAGAATAAAAGGAGTATGTTCTTGATATATCACAAGGAAATGTTTTTAAGTCTATCCAGTTCATTTATATATTTACATTTTGAAAAATACAGTATTTGCTTTTGTCTAATGCTGATAAACTTCCTTCTTGTCCACCACTGATTTTAACATGAACAGAAACTGTATAAAATAACAGAATGAAACATATAAATGCTGTCACTGGCAAGAGTACAGATTTTTTGAGCAGGCTAACAATAAAAAATTGAAATTATAATGCAATTGAAAGGAAAAAAATATGGAGAGTAATCTCAATTTCTGTAAAAAGAGACGTATAAATCATGATAGAGAAAGGTAAGATGAAAAAAAATAAATAAGCCCTTCTTGTGTATGTCTTCCAAGATTGTTTTCCTAGTATAAACCTGCTGGAGCATTAATAATAAAAAGCAAATTTTTTTGCTATACTGCATATTTTAACATAACATAATTATAACATACCAGTAAATTAAACTCCTTAATCATCTTCTATATTTTCCCATATTATCAAAAGTTTGCACTGTTGTTCGTCTGTAATATTAATCCCAGAAATAAAATCATTAATCACCTTGGCATAGAAAAGAAACATATTACATTTTATTTTTTATTATCTCTAAGGTACAAAACCTGAGGAAGATATATTTTTTTAATATTTCTGATTCTGTGATTTGGATGTGCAATGTTGAAGATACAGGTACTCCTCCTTCAGTAAATTGTAGTGTAATGTAAACAAAGAGGGCATTCACAATTCAGTAGTTTTTTAGTTTTCATACATCACAGAGTAAGTTCTTCCCCAGTAGGATTAATGCGGAACAAAAAATGAAAGTGCCAAACTTTAAATTTTGATGTTATGAAATAGATTCCATGGGCTTCTTCTGCAATTTGTGGAGAAAGGCAAACTCTGATCTGCTCTTCAATTTATTAGGTTTAATGAGCTTCATTTTCTTTATTAAAACAAAAAGAGCCCACTAAACAGGATGCTTCTTTGTACATTGATTTCTACTTATTTTATCTAAGTCATATAGCATTAAGAAGTGAGAGCCATTGTATGTAGCTATTCATTGTGAGTTGGTCT
The DNA here is from genome assembly GCA_013400935.1 of Turnix velox. Taxonomy (NCBI): domain Eukaryota; kingdom Metazoa; phylum Chordata; class Aves; order Charadriiformes; family Turnicidae; genus Turnix; species Turnix velox. Next base: position 70,649 of record VZTY01011094.1, read on the forward strand.
TAGGTAGCAGCCAAACTGCGGAAAATTCATGTTGGTGGGTCATACCCTCTTTTACTGCAAAAACCTGGAAGACTTCCACTACGCAACTGAGGGTGAACTGGAGCCATGTCGTTTCCAGTATCTTTTATCACAGCATTTTAGGAAGAAATAAATCAGAAGTACCCAGGATTTTGTTGAGTTACTTCTATTTCAAAACACAGCATTCCAAAGCTTCTGGGGAATGTTGAAAGAACATATGTAAAATTCAAAAGATCTTCCATGCATTCAGGTTATTTTCTAGATGAAGACAGAGATGTTCAGAAAGCTTTTGTCCTGGTTTGGGCTCAGGACCCCTCCCCAGTGACAGATGGCCCCCCCTCCTCTCTCTAAAGAGAGGAGAGGAAGGAATGAGGAGATTTGTGAGTTTAGAAGAATTCCAAACTACTTTAATAGATAATGAAATAATAGATAAAATTAAAAGGAAAAGATAAAAAGGTATACAATATTTACAAAACTGTATCAAGCTCCCGGGATGATGATGACGTCCCCAGCAGACGCAGGAAGAGTCCCCGGCTGGGGCCAAGTTCAGTCAGGAGCTGGATGCCGGATCTGGATTCAGGAGTGCTCAGATCAGGATCAAAGGCAGAGTCCTTCCTAGATGTCGACGATCGAAGAAGGATGANTGTGCAGTTAATTTCAGAGTTTAGTCAGACAGAAGATGCCTAGCTGAAAAGTGAAGTTACAAACTAGAAAATTAACCCTATTTTACCTCAAACCAGGACAGCTTTCAAGAGGGAACTACTATGATTTCTAATGCTAATTTATTTTGCTGCTAACAGCAATAGACTGAGTAGAGCTAATATACAGAATAGTCATACGCATCAATCAGTAATTGATTAACCTGCTTTAATGAGCTTCATTTTCTTTATTAAAACAAAAAGAGCCCACTAAACAGGATGCTTCTTTGTACATTGATTTCTACTTATTTTATCTAAGTCATATAGCATTAAGAAGTGAGAGCCATTGTATGTAGCTATTCATTGTGAGTTGGTCTTAGGTAGCAGCCAAACTTCCACCTAGCCTCTTGCTCACTTCCTCTCTCAGTGGGACAGGAGAAGAAAACAGGAATAATAAGAAAGAAAAAGCTTGAAGACTGACATCAAGACAAGAGGATTGCTTACCAATTAGCATTGTTGGCCAAACTCAACCTAAAATGCTAGGCTATTTTATTGGCAATTGAAGTATAAATCTAGCCAGCAGTTCAGATAGTGGAAAACAAAAAGAATTTAACAAGAATACTTCCTTCACTATTCCCAGATTCAGTCCATCACTCCAGACTCCTCTACATCCAAAACAGTGCAGTTGTTTGAAGAGTGTCAGTATTACTCTCACTACTTTTCTCTCACACCTCCCCTCTGCTCCATTTTAGGCTCCCCTCAGATCAAAGTTCCTCGGTGAATATCTATCTGCATGGTCCTTTCCAAGAGCTGTGGGGAATATCTCCTCCAGCACCATGGAGCATCTCCTCCTCTTGCTCTGGCCTTGGTGTTCCCTTTCTAACTTCTCATTCTTTTTGTTCTTTTTTACTGTTTCTTAAATGTGTTTTGATAAAGGTACCACAATTTGACCCTACTCCTGGTCTGTTCTCGAGATAGCTGTAACCAGCTCTGTCTAGCAAAAGGACAACAGCCCTAGGTCACTTTTATGTTCAATAACTAAAATCTTGTGAATAGTCAATACACTTAAGAAAATAATTGCAACAGAAAAGCAAACCAAGTAGGTTTCTGAAGTGTCCTAGGCATAGTATTTAACAGAAAGAAAAAGAAAAGCAACCCTGTCAAGTCCATTTCTAATTTTTCAATTTGCATATAATGAAATGCAGAATTCAATCTCACTAGAATTCCCTATTGAATTGTTTGAGATTTTGGATCTTTTAAAATTGTTTTTAATATTCAAAATTGTAACTTTTGATGTAGGATCTGATGCATCCTTTGCCTTTGAAGTATAAATAATTTGCAGTAGCCTCTGTACTTCTTGGTAAAGACAGCTGATTCAAATTTGTTGCACTTTCAACAACCCCAGGGATAAGCACATCTAAAAAAACATACCAATAAGTTCCAGACTGTTTTATTATTATTATCCCTGTACAGATTTTCAGTATGTCTGATTGATGTTTTTTTGTAGTAAGCTAAAGCATACTTAAAAAATATTGCTGCCCAAATTCAGCAGATAGAAAAAAAACTACCATCAATTGCAACACCTTTGCTTCCAATTTAAAATGTGTGACATCATACTAAAATCTAAAAGTCCTTACCAGTAGAAATACAAGAAAAGAAACAAAACCAAACACCAAACAATCAAACAAACCGAAATAATCCCAAACCATTTAACAAATTTGTACATCAGACAATGCAGCTACAGTTACCAGAAGTATTACAGCATCAAGTCAGTTTAATTAAAGAAAAGATCTGTCTCCAGAACAAAATTGATTCATTGTTCCAGGAAATTAAAAAGGCATGCTACCGTGTTTCAGACATTTGGGAAAGGAATGCTTATATATACTATCAGCTAGTACTCTATAATTTTTATCTTACATGAGTAGGATTATGTTTCCTTAAAGCTTCATAAATATGTACCACCTAGGCACAATGCTCAGCATGCATACCTTTTTGAAAAATGTGACAAAATTTTCCATGGCAACATTCTCTGTAGGAAAATAACATCAGCCTCATTACTAAGTATTGTACTGATTACACTGAAGATTTTCCCTTAAGTAAGGAAGAGAAAAAGAAAAATTATTTCACAGTCCGGAACTGGATTCTTCTTTTGTCGTGTACTGCAGGTTACCTGCTAATGCCTCTATGGATTGGATATCAAGTACTGCCATGCTGAACTGGTAGCTTTTTGTACTTTTGTCAGGTGTAAAAGTCCACAATATCTTTAGATTCTAGTTTCTATTTTTTAAAAAAAAATCATGGATGCCTATTATGTAGCAATTAGATATCACTGCCATCCATAGTTTGGTTGCCATAGGTACCAATTACCTGATGTGAAGTGTTGTCCTTTTCCTAGGATTTTCTTAGAAAATAAATATAACTAGCAAAATATTTGGTGTCTCAAGGACCAAAATCAAGAAAATTTTCACTATTGAAGAGATTTTTTTTAAATTTTACCAGAACTAGAATTCCAAAAGTACTGGTGAGAAGTGGTTATTTAAAGTTTAGAAATAAAACTGAGATGTCAGAACAAGCTACAGGAATTGAAAGAGTTTTTAATCTGTCTCACAGAGTCTCCTTTCTCTTCATAAGTTTATATTTATAGAAATACATTGATTTTACTTTTTTCCTGCATTATTTTCTCAGTATCTCTTGAATCTTGTGTACCTTATCAGTAAAATCCTTAGTTCCCACAAGTGAGTGATTATATACAGTTGCACAAGTGAGCAGAGGTTATGGGCCAGACCTTTGTATTACATAATGAATTTCTGACATCATTTTGCCTAGGTAAAGACCTTGTTATTTAATTGCTGAATTCATAGGCCTGATAATTATGCTTATGTATTTATTTAATTTTTTAATAATCAAAACACCAGTAAAAACTCTAATAAAACCTGCTATTTCCCTCCAAAATAAAAAAAAGAACTACACTGATGTAACTCCTGGAACTCTGATGAAATAGAGGAAAATTAAAAATTAAATATGGAGAGAGCTGTTTCTAACATGGGAATGAATTATATGAATGAAACCCTGCAGACACTATACAGAAGCACAAAGAAGGTATGCTCAGTACATATTATTAATTACATGTTAACAATTAAATAAGATAGAAATTTTTTTACAGTGAAGGTGGTGAAACACTGGAACAGGTTTCCCAGAGAGGTTGTGGATGCCTCCTCCCTGGAGGTGTTTAAGGCCAGGCTGGACAAGGCACTGAGCAACTGATCTCATGGGAGGAGACTCTGCCTATGGCAGGAGGTTGGAACTAGGTGATCTTTCAGGTCCCTTCCAACCCAAACTATTCCAAGATTCTATGATTCTATATGATAAAATATGGTAGTTCTAGCTAGTCTAGTGAATCATAATAACTTTATAGTCAGGTTTTCCAGGAAATTAAGAATGTAACAGTTTCAATGCATAGCACTTCAGCAAAAATTTCCTCTAGTTCTCATACAAATATTTGAGAACTGTGGGAACCTAGTGGTTCTTCATGGGAATATCTGTCTAGATTCCTTGATTAAAAGATGAACTTTGAGGAGTTTGGGCTATGATTCTATGATTCTAATATCAGAAGGATTTGCCTTGATGCTTCTGTATTTCATTTTGGTGTTTGAACTGTACTGTAAATGTAGGATTTTTTGTTTGTCTTTATCTACTATGGAATATTCTCTGGCATCTACAAAAGATTTGAAGAAAGAATGTAGATAAAATATGTAATTTTGCATCATTTTTTTATGAATTAATGCTCCTTTTTCATACAAAATATGCATTTTGTAAATATTTGTTTTTACAAAATCAAGTTTTTCCAAATAGTATTACAGAATTTCCATGGGTGATTTTAACTTTTGGAGTGTTTATTGTTTTTTTATTACATGGCTCAGTTGATAATTTACAAGTATTCCAGTCTTTGGATTAATAATGCATTCATTGTACATGAAGAAATTTATACTTGTACTGCCTAATCCATATTTATTCTTCATCTTTATTGACGAACAAGTATTAAATATCTATTTTAGAAAACATTGCCCTTTTTGCCTAAGTTACATAAAATAATTCTCTTAGTTTTTACAATAATGAAGATTCTTCAATATCCATCAAAGTCTAGATATTTCCTTAATGGAGAATTGCAATAGATCAGAGAAAAATCAGAATTTAATTTGGTAACTAGTAGTTCCTTTGTCTCTTTAACATTTTCTGTGTTTATGTACACACATATGCAAACTGTAAAAACCTGGGACCTTTAGACTTCATATTTATTCCTCTAACTTCCGTCTTTGCATTTGATGATATTTGTGTGAATTATACATGTATGTTGAATTAATTGGACTATGTGAATTATTTTTATAAGTAAATGCCTTCTGCTATGGTTAAGATAATTTTTTCAGGACCAACTTGCTTTTTCTACATCACTAAGCAGAGATGATAGCTCATGATTTCAGTGCATATTACACACAGTATTAAGTCATCTCCATAGATAAACTCCTCATTTTTGAGGTTACTATTCTCTTTAAAAGTGGAAAACAGCAGAGATTATGAGTTCATTAATTGTTTGGAAAGTAGTATTTGTATCATTTTTATTGTTTTCTGAGTTCACACCACAAGAAGCAACAGCAGAACATGCAATAGCATCTAAAGAGAAGCTTCAGCTGCTTCCATTTAAAACTGTATTCCTTTCTTTTTTGCATTGTGGCACAAAAAATTACATTGATATTTGTGTCTCTTGAGTTCATTTGTATCCAAGAAAACACTTTAGTTATCTTGCATGCTTTTTTTTTTTTATGCAAAGACAGCCCTTAACTCTTTATTGTATTTTCCCTCTGAACTAAGAGAATGATTTGATTAAATCTAGACTTTGAAGATGGGTAATTGGTTTAAAAAGTCAGGTCAGCCTCTTCAATTCCTTTATTCTGATGCCTGAAGAATGAGTAAAGTAATAAATTTCTTTATATGAAAGATATAGAGTTTTAATGTAATAAATTTAAATGGCTTTTGAATAATTTTCATAAATGGAAATGAGAGTAACTCATAAAATAGGGTGAATACTTATTCCTTGTTTAAGTACATATGCACTGTTTAAATCAAGTAAGTTACATCTATGTGCAACTGTTCTTGTTGTCCAGCAAATACGTTCTTTAAGTACTAGTCTTCAATTTAATCATATTTCTCCTTTTCCCTGTAGTTTAGTACAGACTATGACTAATGTGGATGACTAATGTAAGCTGAGTTTCTTGGAAAAATGTATAACATATATGATACTATATCAGACAGTTTGGTTTTTAAAAGCATCTTGTTTTTTAAAAAGAAATGAGACATAGAAATCCTATGAAATAATTAAAAATCAAAATTTTATAGGAAACAAAATCAATACCGAAAATGTTATTGGAAATTTTTTTCATATTCTTGGAAACAGTCCTATTTTATAACTCAGTACCATTTTTGTAGCATTAGACATAAAAAAATATTTCAGGAAAAACTGAAAGAAGGAGGGCGATTCTTCCAATGTGTAGTATTCAGTGGCCTTGTTGAGATAGAAACTGCATCAACATAAAATAACAACTGCTGTTGGAACTGGTTTACAGAGAGGCATGTCCTCCTGAACTGAATGTTATTTATATTCTTGGCCTTAGTGAAAATAATTTCCAGAAATTGAAGATACATTGAGTAATGAATCCAAAAATCACTAAATTTTCTTGGTTTTCATCTTCTGGTTCTTTCTTAATTTTCTCTTCAGTCCTTTCAATGGAAATAGCATAATGTGCAAATAATGAAAAAATACTTACTGATTCATCTTCTATGAGCTTTAGAAACTCAACCATATTTCCCACCCTCTCTCATTTTTATTTTCAAAAGCTATCTTATTTTTAAGAAGTCATTTCAAGGTTTTGATCATCTCTAATGCCTTTTTCTGCACATTTTCAAGCACTATACATTTCTGAGAATCAAAGACAAGAACTATATTATTTCTTTATGATGTGCATTCATTAAAAATTAAGCTGCCTAAGGTTTCACTATGCTTTCCTAGTAACTGCTAATATAATATTTACTGTTTTGACAGCTACAGTATCTTGACTGTTTTACAAGCCATTAAATTCTGAGGTTTTCTAAACCCATGAGTGTTGTTTTTCTTTTCCTCTCATGAGTCTTCATCCACAAAGGGACAATTGGAGCGAGAGTTTTCTTTCAAAGAAAGTTCTCATGCAATTTCCTTTATAAAATCAGGAATATTCAAGTAATGCATTTTGTTTGCTCTCTTTGTTTCCTTGCCATGGTGCCTGCATCACATCCACTTACATTGCACACAACTGCTTTTCTCCTAGTTCATGTGTGTGCCAGACACAGGTATTTGACTGGATCTATGAACATCTGCAACTGATGTGCTAAGTAACCATCAGAGAGACATCAGTGTTCCAGCTGGTGAAGTAAAAGTGGGAGGTATGACCTTCAGAATTCCCACGCCCCACTTCCCTAAAGACACATTCCCAAGCAGCTGTGAAGTGTCTTACCTTCTCTATGTGATGACTGATTCATCAGACTTTGCCATGAATGATGGCATCACATAGATAAGTACTCAAAGATATTGAGAGTCCTAAAAATATGCACACAAAATTAGTACCTCAAAATACTGTAACTATACTTTTTATTAATCTAGATTGCTTTGCTTAAAATATTTCTCCTCCATCTTGTACTAATTTTCCAGCACGGTAGAGTATATCATGGTGTAGAACATATAGCAAAGTTTCTGAATGTCACACACTCTCCTTGGATTTATCTTTGACCAGACTATTAATAGCTGTGAAGGTATTGTGAATGAAGAATGATATTTATCTTTCTGCTAACACATTATCTTGACCCACAGTGCCACAGATAGCAAAGTCTCTTCTTCATTTTGGGCTTTCCAGATTCACCTACTTCAAGGTCAACAGGATGATACAATAATGAGAACGTAGAACAAAGACCATCTAATGGAAGTAGCATTTCTTAAAAAGCTGTGATGGCAACTCTACAAAGACAGCAAAGAAATACAGCTTTTCAACTGAGCTCTACCTGACAGATTCAATAATCAGGGGAATGCCTTAATTGATGACATTTCATTAGCATAATGATTTGAAGGTGGGAAAAGAGAGTCTCTTATTAATTAATCAAACTAAGCACGAACTGTTTCAGTCCCTTACTCTCTGCCATTTTCCATTAATCATAAGACTGTGTATTAAACTCATTTGAATTCACTAGGTGTTGAGTATTGCTGCAGAGTAAGTTCTAGCAGAGTGGCATGCTCAGGTGAACACATTTACACAGGTATGAAACACATTAGAAATTCATGTTTGTGAACTTAAACACTCATCTCTGCTGGAAGTACTGATAGTATTTCTTCAAAGAACACCAACCCTAAGTGGCTGCTGCTATACAGATGAAAGCTGCGTCCTCTCTAGTGGTCTGTTACTTGGCTGCAAGTGTTTAATCCAACGGGGTGAATTTTTATTGCAACATGCATTGCAAGGGCTCTGCTGATTGCTGGCATATAATCTTTTTACATCAGAGTTTCCCATGTATTTTATAGTTTTCTTTGTTATTTCCAGCAATATATTCTCTGTATTCTCCTCTTTATTTTAAATATATGAAGGAAAGTTAAAATATGAGTATTCAAGAGCTCAGGAAAGCTCAGGTTCTTTTTGGTTGCTGTTCCATTTCTTATTTTCTGAAGAACATTTGCAGGTTACTGTGGTGCCTGGCAGTAAAGTTCTGGTAGCTTGGAAAATGGAGACAAATCATTAGTCTTCTTCTTGTAAGCAGAAAGACATTTTTCTTTTCTAGCTGTACCTTTCCTACCTTTCCAGAGGAAACAAAAATTAAAGAAATATCTAAAGACTAGAGAGAAGCAGCTTTATCTTGAAGAAAAGAATCATGTTCCCAAAGGCTGCATATTCAATTTCTACAGTTCTTATTCCTAAATTTATTATCAACCTTGTAAAAGACAAGGTCTTTTCTGTTATGCAGCTGATTATTATAATCATAGGATAGAGATTCATGTTCCTGCCCTATAAATCCTGATTTCCTCTTTACTTTCTTGAAAGTGGCTCAGCTAAAGGAAATAGAGGGTAACTTAATGCATAAACCATTTTTGCAATTTATACTCTCAGAAAAGTGGCATTGGATGGTTATTTACTGATGAGGAGGTGACTAAGGCAAGATCAGGTACATCAAGTGCCGACTACCTAATTCATGTGTTTTAGATGAAAGGGACCATCATTTTTCTTTCAAGAATATGTACTCTTTTGCTGTATTTCAAACAGAGTTCTGTCTTCAGGCACATTGGCTGCAAGCTCAGCTACAGAATTGGGCCTTTGAGATATTCTAAGTAGATTCTCACTGATTTCGGTAATTGCTCAGTCTTTCCAAGATGGCTGCAGAAATTAGAAACTTTAGGTGAGCAAATTGTTTCATTATAAGGAGGATTTAGAGCCTGATGAAGATATGTGGTAGATTTAGTAGCCTACCCTTCTTATTGAAATATATTTTCATATCTAAATACCATGTAATACCTTGAGACAAATATTCCACCACATGCTGGGTGAAAATTTTCCATTTGAAAACAGGATAAATAGATTAAAATACTAATTTCTGATGAACTTCAAATTACATGGAGTAGATTTTAGAAGAAAAGCATTTAGTGGTGATGAGAACTTGAATATTATTATAGCAGATAACAAACTCAGGGGGCAAAATGTTTTTTCCATACACAGCATCAATTACTTTAATATTGATGGGATGGTATAGTACATAGATATATTCTTCACTAGATGGATTTATTTTCTGTGAAAAGGTTGATGAACTGTATTGCAGGTTTAGAAGGTTGATGATGTGCTGCAGTATAGAACAACATAAAAATTGCAGTGCTGCACACTTTTTTTTTATTAAACAGATATTTATGGGGTTTTTTTTCTAATGCCAGAAACTACATATTTTTATTAAGATCTTCATATTAATTATAGATCTCTATTTTTTAATTTAGTTTAAATACTTTTCTGTTAACTTTGAAGCTTATTGTACTATAACTTTTTTTTTTATGTTTGCTTCTCCATATTCACAAGCGTAACATACAATTCACACAGAAATAAAAATTGTTTGCAGGGTTAGAGGGCAACACTTTTTTTCAGTTGGACCATCAATGGAAGTAAAGTGAGAGTAAGGACTGGATCAATAGACTTGATAATTTCAACTATGGAGAAAAAGTTTAGTCAAGCAAAAAAAAAAAGTTCTTAATAAAACTCTATGTACATTTAGCATAGTCCTTGATCTGATCAAGGTTCCTGAACAAAATCTATCTATGTTTTAAAATCTGCTTTGCTTAGTATGCATCCAGTAAATAAAAAATACAGATAATAAACATATAGAAGTTTTTCTCCTAATGTTATATAAAAATGTTTTTTTCTCCTCTTTTATTAATGGAATATTTTATACTATGCAATAGCAAATTTGACAAGAAATCTTCATTTTGAAAGATAAAGTTGCTTTTTTTGTATTATCAGTATAATTTGGAAATTTTTAGTCACCTCCAAAACTCTGTCTAATTTTCATCTAATATTTTGATCATTTTTACTCTGGGAGGATGGGAGGGGAAGGAAAAGATAAGGCCAGAAAAGGCAGATAATTTCATCAAAGAAAGAAGAAATCTATATAAATATTAATGATTTGTTTGTCACATCTAGTGGACTCAATAAAAAAGATTATTTGAAAGAAAATTTAATTAAAATGACTAATTATTACTTACATAGTGTGAAATAGCCCATGTTAATCCCATTTCTAGTCTGACCAGAATCTATGCCAGTTATTTTGTGAATTGTCAACAGTTCAGCATGACTTCAACACATAAATTTTCAGCAGCTACTCTGTGTTGCCATTGTTCTTTCTAAGGCAGAAAACTGAAAAAACTGACTCGCAGATATTTCTAATGTGAATTTAGCAGTGCTTGTTTTGATTTTTAGTTATTTTTGTGATAATGACTTCCTAAGATTATATTAGCATGATTTTACCCAGGTTTTACACTTCCAACATTTATTGTCATCTGGTTAATTTTTTTTACTTGCTTATTTATCTACTGTCGTGAGACTCTAAACTCACAAATTATTTAAACTTTTAAATGTTTCCTAAATATTTTTGCACATTTTTTTGCATAATGAACAACATATAAAAATACAACCTTAGTCTGATTCCATTTTTCATATATAAATGCCTGAATTAGATGAGTTTTTTATCACAGATATACTACTAATGTTTTGTGTCTCAAAGAGAGACACAAAGAGAATAACAAAAGTTATTCAATTAAGACTGCTAACTTGATTTAACCTACACAGAAAAGACTGAGAAGGAATTTTTCTAGTAGATCTCACATATGCTGTGAAAGAAAACTGATCCAGACTCCTGATTATGCAGAAGATTATATTCTATATTCTAAACTGATTTCTAAACTGATTTCTAACCCCATAAGAAAGTTCAGCAGAATTTTCTGTTTAAGATAGCAGCATACTATAGGCAAATAAAACGAGTAGAAAAAATTAGCTTTTGATGTTTGTAATACAATGTGGAGGAATTTACAATTGCCAGAGTGAAAAATAAACATCAGAATCATAGACTTTCTATTTACCAATAAATCTATACTCTTCACACATCAACAGCTGCATGTTATCAAATGAGAGGAATAGAATACTTTCTAACCCTAGAATATGACATTCCCAGCAGTCTCTAGTTTAACACTACATTGTATTGGCTCAATAGATATATACTAGTTTAGGGACACTACAAATTCAACAGTTTTTAATTCTGTTCTGCAAATAAACACCTTATTCACAATGACAAATGCAGTTGTTCTGTCAGTGACCACTGTTGGCAGTAGCTGGTATCTCTACTGATGCCTAGTAACGGTGATTTACCCACACTCTGTAGCACTTCTCATTTGAACAAGGAAGCTGTAGTTTAGGAACATAAATTTCTCCTAGAAAAAAAAAAATAGCTGTAAATGTCTTAAAGAATGTTTTTCTTGGAGTGGATGGATGATGTTTAAAAGGGGCATGTGTTGATCACCCTTTTGCTTTCTTTTTTAAGTCTGTCCATAGGAGATTTTAAAGAATTATGAACAAGGTTATTCTGTCTCAGTTCTTAGCTATCACATGTAACCAGAGGCATCTTGTATGAAGTATCTTTAGAAGACATTGTTCTATACAGAATTGCTAAATCAATGCACTCAGAACTGAACAAAAATGACCACACCTACCATCTGTTACAATCATCTCTGATGCCAACTCCAACTGATGGATTAACTGACATTCTTGAGAATGGCCTCATAGTTAATAGAGAAGCCTAGAAGCCAAGTGATTAAAATAAGAACAGAATTATATTTTTGCTAAAATTTGGGTTTCCTGTTTCATTTATTGCTAGAGTATTTAATAGAGGAGATAAAAAATAGTAATTTTATTTTCCTAAAAGTCAAGGGTTCTCCATTTAATTAAAAATGAACAAAATAAGTAATTGATAACTAATTAGAAAAAAACTAAAAGTGATATAATAACAGGTGTTCTAAAATGTGAAAAATTATATTGAGAGAGTTTATCAGAATGCTCTGTGGAATCTTACTTAACAAATGCTTGTTGTTTGATTCCATACAGCTTTGACTTGAACTTTTCTCACACTGCAGGTGGTGCAAATCATCTAGTGCAATGAGGCTGAAATATCATGGCTTCTTTCTTGAGGAAAAAAGCAGTAATTTTCTGCACCAATTTCCCATATCAATTAAACTACTAAGAGACTACGGAAACAAGTTAAAGATTAAGCTTCACTAGCAGGTAGGTACACTGATAGGTCTACATAGTGATAGCACTCAAAGCAAAGGGAAACAAGAGCCACATGTTGCTTCAGCTAGATTGTGACTAGATTGATCTAACTAGTTCAAGCCGCCTACCTCTGTAACAGACTGCTGGCAATGAGGATGTGCTTTTCATTTTGTATCTTCACATGATTCCTGTTCACATTTCTAAGTTTAGTAACAATCAGACTTTATAGATTGTGTACAATTACTTATAGCTCTTAGAATCATAGAATCATAGAATAGTTTGGGCTGGAAGCGACCTTAAAGATCATTGAGTTCCAACCCCCCTGCCATAGGCAGGGACACCTCCCACTAGACCAGGCTGCCCAGTGCCTTGTCCAGCCTAGTCTTGAACACCTCCAGAGAGGGGGCATCCACAACCTCTCTGGGCAACCTGTTCCAGTGTTTCACCACCCTCACTGTAAAGAATATCTTTCTTATGTCAAGTCTAAACCTACGCCCCTCCAATTTCTATCCATTGTTTCTAGTCCTCCCATCCGATATTATGTTAAAAATTCCTTCCCCTGCCTTTCTGTAGGACCCCCTCAGGTACTGATAAGTTAGTATGAGGTCCCCTCTGAGCCTTCTCTTCTCCAGGCTGAACAACCCAAACTCCTTCAGCCTGTCCTCATAGGGCAGTTGCTCCAGCCCTTTGACCATCTTC